>RJWK010015737.1:0-36094 GCA_004363435.1 Platanista minor
GAGAAAATATTTGCAAATGAAGCAACTGACAAAGGATTAATCTCCAGAATTTACAAGCAGCTCATGCAGCTCAATAACAAAAAAACAAACAACCCAATCCAAAAATGGGCAGAAGACCTAAATAGACATTTCTCCAAAGAAGATATACAGACTGCCAAGAAACACATGAAAGAATGCTCAACATCATTAATCATTAGAGCAATGCAAATCAAAACTACAATGAGATATCATCTCACACCAGTCAGAATGGCCATCATCAAAAAGTCTAGAAACAGGGGCTTCCCAGATGGCGCAGTGGTTGAGAGTCCGCCTGCCGATGCAGGGGACACGGGTTCGTGCCCCGGTCCGGGAAGATCCCACGTGCTGCGGAGTGGCTGGGCCCATGAGCCGTGGCCGCTGAGCCTACGCGTCCGGAGCCTGTGCTCCGCAACGGGAGAGGCCACAACAGTGAGAGGCCCACGTACTGCAAAAAAAAAAAAAAAAAATCTAGAAACAATAAATGCTGAAGAGGGTGTGGTGAAAAGCGAACACTCTTGCACTGCTGGTGGGGATGTGAATTGGTACAGCCACTATGGAGAACAGTATGGAGGTTCCTTAAAAAACTACGAATAGAACTACCATATGACCCAGCAATCCCACTCCTGGGCATATAGCCTGAAAAAACCATAATTCAAAAAGAGTCATGTACCAAAATGTTCATTGCAGCTCTATTTACAATAGCCAGGAGATGGAAACATCCTAAGTGTCCATCATCAGATGAATTGATAAAGATGTGGCACATATATCCAATGGAATATTACTCAGCCATAAAAAGAAATGAAATGGAGTTATTTGTAATGAGGTGGATGGACCTAGAGTCTGTCATACAGAGTGAAGTAAGTCAGAAAGAGAAAGACAAATACCATATGCTAACACATATATATGGAATCTAAGAAAAAAAGAAATGTCGTGAAGAACCTAGGGGCAAGACAGGAATAAAGACACAGACCTACTAGAGAATGGACTTGAGGATATGGGGAGGGGGAAGGGTAAGCTGTGACAAAGTGAGAGAGTGGCATGGACATATATACACTACCAAACGTAAAATAGCTAGCTAGTGGGAAACAGCCACATAGCACAGGGAGATTAGCTCGGTGCTTTGTGACCACCTGGATGGGTGGGATAGGGAAAGTGGGAGGGAGGGAGATGCAAGAGGGAGGAGATATGGGAACATATGTATATGTATAGCTGATTCACTTTGTTATAAAGCAGAAACTAACACACCATTATAAAGCAATTATACTCCAATAAAGAAGTAAAAAAAAAAATTTTCCAGGTACATAAGAGGTTATTGTAGCTCCCTTGGGAGAGCAGCACAGGACTGCAAGATTCTTACCTGGGCTTGCTGAGAGGTCACTGAGGCTAACCTCTTTATGTAATCCGATACTTATTCACTATTGCAAAGGGCAGTCTCTGTGGCTTTGGGACTCATTCATCAGTCTGTTTCTGCTATTAGCTAATCCACTAGCAGCACAGAGGCCTAACCCTGGAGATAAAATGCTTCATCTCACCCCCAATAAGAAGGTGCATTCTCTGAGCTGATGATGCTGAGGTGTGCAATGGTTGCAGAATAGCAAGTCTTCAGAGGGTTTGGGTGTTAACGACCATCAAACGCCTTACCAGAATCAGGAAGGACAGCCTCTCTCTTGCAAAAATAAGAGAGGAAACCACATATTTTCCTCCTGTCTTCCTCTTTAAACATCTCTGATGACAGGACCTAAGGTAAACCAGGTATGGGTGCAGCAGAGTACCCTGGTCTCCCTTACAGCTCCTCTGTCTCTCCCCTCTCCAGGTTTCTTCCCCTGCCCCCATCCCCAGGTGCCCCTGTCCCAGTCTTGGGGTTCTATAGATTTCTTATTTAAAAGGGAACTCTTGATATCATCTCAGCCTCTGAGACCCAAATTTGTGATGTTCTAGTGATGAAGAGACAGGTGAGTGTTGGGAATTTGGAGACTAGGGAGCTGTGCCTTGAATCTCTTCAAATCAGACTAGACTGGCTCTCACCAGCTCAGTGCACTATGAGGCTGTCCTGTCCTGTGGGACTACCTCAAGAGAAATCCCAGTTCTACTTCTATTATGTTAAAAGACAACCTGGGAAAATATAACTCAAAGCATTTAAGGAAACATAATTTTTTTTTTTTTTGCGGTTCGTGGGCCTCTCACTCTTGCGGCCTCTCCCGTTGCGGAGCACAGGCTCCGGACGCGCAGGCCCAGTGGCCATGGCTCACGGGCCCAGCCGCTCCGCAGCATGTGGGATCTTCCCGGACTGGGGCACGAACCCGTGTCCCCTGCATCGGCAGGTGGACTCTCAACCACTGCGCCACCAGGGAAGCCCCCAGGGAACATAATTTTAAATCCCACAAACCAGAGAGTAAAATAAGGGTTTTTAAAATCCTAGGATTCTGACATTAACATTTTGATAAGTTGTTATGAATACATTTTCAAAATAAGACCTGAAATTATCAGTGAACCATAAAGGAAATCTCTTTGGATGCAGAGCAAGGAGAATTTCCTTTGATTCCATCTAAATGGCCTTGAATGTCTACCTTTTAAGGTTCTGCATCATCTTGTATCCCCAGTTCCTAGCTACATAGTGAGTGCTCATTGTTGAGTGAGTGAGTGAATGAATGGGAGAGAAAAAGAAATGCAGAGAAGTAACTTATGCACTCAATCAAACAGACCAATGATGACTGATACTTCTTTTAACACCAAATACCGGAATGAAGAACTGTTTGAGGCAGGATCTATACTACTAATTAAATTGACAGCAGCAGCCAATTGCGCCTGAATCTGGCTGCTCTGTGATCAACAACTTCCACCCCCGCCACACCACAACGTCCTGCCAAGTGAGTAATCTTCTCATTAATTCAATTAAGCTGTTTAGAAATTGGTGTCTTGTTAGATGCAGGGTCTGGTTCTCTATATAGCTTTGTTACTCAATTAGGTATACTTTTAATTTTGATATAGGTTAGGATTTTGGTTGAAGGCAAGGCAAAATTTTGATGGCTACCTTGGTTGCATCTTGTCTTTTAATTTACGATTTCAGCATTTGCTATGTGCATGTAAATTTGGACATTTTTCTTTGATTCTCTTACTGCTATTCTTTATGAGTGTATAACTCACTACAAACTAAAATGTAATCCTCTGAATGATTTGCATCTATATTAAATGCAAATATTAGCATATATAAATGCATTTATAAATAATTCATTAAACAGTCAATAACGCTATTGAAAAATCTGGACTATAAATGCAGGCAAAAACCACTGCATGTAAGTGTGTCCAGTCAGCTAAATAAATGCACAGTAAAACATGGGTACTGCATACATGTCCTGAAAACCAACCCTTTCAAAAAAGGAAGAAAGGAAATGAGCAAATACAGAGACCTGACCTATACAATATCTCCTAGGCTCATCTGTATTAGGATTTAAAATGGCTATTTAATTACTTATATACAATGAGCATCTTTAAAAAGGGGGTGGAGGATTTCAGCAACTTTTAATAAAAGCAGAGGTACAATAATACCCCAAACCATTAACAGAAGATTAAAGCAAAAAGATAGTAATAGCCAAGACGAGGGATAAGATTAGGTCAAGAAAAGCTATACCAACTTAGCATAGAGGCTAGCTCTGAGTTTCCTTGCAGGCCAGGCATACATGGTCATTTAATGATGTTGAGCTACTGCAGGTGACCAAAGGAAAGGAACAGTAGTACACTGTTCTTTCACCAAATATTTATTGAGCACCCAAAACAGTGGTGAACAACTCATTCAAAGTGTCCTTCATCATAGTCATAGAATTTTAAAGCTTCCATGAGACATATCGATCAAGCGTCACAAGACATCTCTCCAAAGCACTTGAAATACACAAATAACATGATGTAATGCTTAGTGGTTCCTCAGATGGTGAGAATTAGTTTCCTACTTTGAAGGGTAGAAAATCCACAGCTGGGGAACTCAAGATCTTATAGGAAAAATAGGATTAGTGGGACAGAGGTCACAGATTGAATTTATAAAAACTTTGTACATATTTTTATATCCCCTAAAACAAAATAGCACAGCAAAGAATGATAAGCATTAATGGTGCTTTTCATAGCTCAAGCCAGTAATAATGAATACTATGAACTTAATTTTTATTTATAATGCTTTGTTTGCTAGGATTTCCTTCTCAAACATTTAATCAGATGGCTATATTTTCATATCTCCTTACAAATAATGCTACTAATTCTGTATCTAATTCTCCATTTAAATACTCAAACACTTTAAACTTTATCATTTTGATTCCCATATTCCAGGTTTTGCAGTGTTTATAGAAATTGGGATTATTGAATTAGGAAAGGCGTTACACAAGTTGCTGCAACACATCTGGTTATAGGGTCATAACACTGGCTGTGAAAAACTCACAGCCTCATAGACACAGCTAGTTTCTCTCCTTTCCAACAAAGGAAGTCTAATTTTAAGAACCTAGTTTCCTTTCTCTTAGCTGTCTTTATTTCCTAAAATTTTGTTGCAAAATCTCTACTCTTGTATCTTTGTTTTAAATGTCTAAACTTTCCTTCTTTTCCAATTATCCTCTGAACAAATGACTCACAAGTTTAAGGTATTAGAATCAAACTCTTCAACTGTTGAAAAGATATTCACAGAAAATAACATCATGTGCTGGAATTGTTTAAGAGGAATTTGCGTTGAGCATGGTGAACTCTATCATTTGTCAATATTGAGAGCTCTGGAAGTTGGTGGGGATGGGATAAACATGTATTAATTACCAACAATGAGCCAGACACTGTTCTAGGCACTGTGTATATGTTATTTCCTATCATCATTACAACTCCCTAATCTATTTGACATCCACTACACAGAAGAAAAATGGAGGCTCTGGAAGGTCAAGTACATTTGTTACTGAGTCCAAGCTCGTACTGCTCACCACACAACAGGCCAATAAATCGAGAGATGAGATGTTGGGACAAGGAATAGTGACTTTATTTGGAAGGCCAGCAGACCAAGAAGATGGTGGACTAGCGTCTCAAAGAACCATCTTGCCTGAGTTAGAATTCAGGCTTCTTTTATACTAAAAGGGGAGGGAGTAAAATCAAACATTTCCTGGTTCTGGTCAGCCTCTGGAGGGGATGTGTTAATTTCTTCCTTCCTGTAGTCATTCACAGGTGGGCCTGGTCAGGATGTTTCCTGTGAGCCAAACAAAGGTATTTTAGCTTAATGCTCATTACCTGGGAGGCAGGCAGGGTTCCCAGAGATGAGCCATTATGTATTTAAGCTTATAGGCAACACTCCTTTAGTGATTAACTTGTAATAGAATACAAAGGTTCTTCCCTGTTACACATTCTCCAAGGTTTTGCTGCTGGTTAGTAGTAGAGCTGCAATTCAACTACACTTTTCTCTGGTCCCCATCTTCCTTAGCTTTCTTTGGAATCTTTTTCTTTAATACATATTAAGGTATGTCTTAAAGTATTTGCTGCATCAAAATGGCCACACATGCTAACAAAACCACTTTTAAATGCTTGAATCTTTTCTTAGCTATTTACCTTAATGAATTAAGTTATATAGACTGGATAGTCACCCTAATTTATTTGACCATTTAGAAAACATAAAAATATACAAATGACAGTTTTTGATAGACATGAACAATTTAGTATTAGTCCACCTGAGTGTTTCATTAGTCTTTATTTTAGTGCCCATCTTTGGCATGAAGGAACAGTACAGCAGGGAGAAGTGTAGCTTGCCTGGATTATTTAACAGTTGTGTGACCTTGGGTAAGTTTCTTTAACCTCTTTATGCCTCAGTTCTCTTTCATAAAACATGGATAATAATAGTACCCATCTCATAGAATTGTTAAGAGGACAAATGAGTTAATACGTCCAAAGTACTTAAAACAGTGCCTGGCACATGGTAGTTCTGTCTGGGTCTCTGCTAAATTAAAAAAAAAAAAAAAAAAGTTTAATGATAATGTAAATTCCCACATTAATCCTTAGAAAAAAATGAATCATAAAACTAGACTAGGGATCCCCTAGTGGCGCAGTGTTTGAGGGCCCTCCTGCCGATGCAGGGGACACGGGTTCGTGCCCCGGTCCAGGAAGATCCCACATGCCGCGGAGCGGCTGGGCCCGTGAGCCATGGCCGCTGAGCCTGCGTGTCTGGAGCCTGTGTTCCGCAACAGGAGAGGCCACAACAGTGAGAGGCCCGCGTACCGCAAAAAAAAAAAAAAAAAAAACTAGACTAAACTCTTTTCACACATGTATCTAGGTTATTGTTAAGAAAAGGAAAATGTAGGTCATTTTGGTCACAACATTGTGAATATAGAATGGTACTCTTACAAATTTCTCATTTGACAAGATGGACATTGAAACCCATCGATATTAGCAACTAATTTCTCGTTTTATTTCAATGCAGTAAATGTTTGTGAAAGTCACATTTATTATTATGATGCCAATATTTGACGTATAAAAAATGGATGATTGAAATAGTTCAACATAATATTAATGGATATGAAAAAACAGTGCTCATTGGAAACTAAACAACTTTTCAACTTCCACTTTGCTCAGAATGAATGCATCTGGATGTTTTAGACACTGGGTGACTTAGGGGAAGTTGTGAGAATTTCCCTCTGTGTTTGTCTTTCAATCTTGAATTATGGGAAAGCATCCCTCTAAATTTAGCCACAGTATTTCTTGGAGTTTCAGACAAAATAGATTTTTTTTTCCATTATTCTTTACTTTGTAGGCTTAAGAATGTCAAACCAGCTAGTCAGTACAGGAATAGACTCCATAAATGATCACCACAGACTTTTAAAAAAGGTTCGACAGGGGCAGTGGGGGAGGGATGGACTGGGAGTTTGGGGTTAATAGATGCAAACTAGTATATATAGAATGGATAAACAACAAGGTCCCACTGTATAGCACAGGGAACTATATTCAATATATTGTGATAAATCATAATGGAAAAAATATGAAAAATAATATGAATATGTATAACCAAATCACTTTGCTCTACAGCAGAAATTAACACAACATTGTAAATCAACTATACTTGAATAAAATAAATTTTTAAAAAATGCTCAACAAACATTTACTGAATGCTTCCTAAAAGCCAAAGCTTAAGAATATAAACATCAGAAACTTTGTAAACATCATAATAAGCAGCAGCATTTGACCAGGTACCATTTCATGAAAACTACAAGCCAGTCACTGTGTTCAGTACTTTACATACATACCTCTTTCAAACCCCTGGGAAGTAGGATCTCTGCGCCTAGGAAGATGGCAACTCAGAGACGGAACCAGACAAGCAACCATAAAGTCACGCGATGGGCTGTCTCCCTGTAAGGTTCTTCCAGGCTGACATCCTCTCTCCACAGCCCATCTGAACCTTAGACCAGCTGCCTCTATAGGCTGATTGGGCTACTCTGTGTGTCTTCTCTGGAAGAAATCAGCTCTCACAGAAGAGCAGGAGCTGATGCTTTATTGTGAATGGGGCCACATTGAAATACTGAGAGGGTAGGTAGATTGCCAAGGTGTATAAAGAGTGTACAATAAAAATTAATTTAAAAAAAGAACGTACAATAAATCCAGATCTTCCTCTCCCAGCTAGATCTAGATTCCCAGTTTAGGCCACAAGATGTATATAGAAAAAGGTAGGATGGTAAAAAATAAATAAAAACCCTCTACATTTTAGCTGCAGCATTGGGTAAGCATAGTCACAATCCTAATTAGCTATCGCTTATCAAATGCCAACAATGTGCTAGGGGCTCTGCATGCACCTAGGGGCTTCATCTGTGTAGCAATGCTCTGATGTAGGCACCATTGTCATTTTCACTTTATTGTTGGAGAAAACAAGGTGTAGGGCAGTTAAGTCACAGCTGCATGGGGGTTTGAACCCAAGTCTGTCTCACTCTAAGGCCCATGGTGTCTCTAAGACATTAAGCCCCTCTAGCCTGGGTGCAGCTTTATTTTCTGCCTCTCTTGGTCTGCAATCTTCCCATTTTCTCCACTGCTTTAGCCTCTTCCTTACTGTAATTTCAGCCTGTCACTGGCTTCCAATGGCAATTGCAGCAAGGGCACTGCCTGGCCAGAGATGCTCAAGAATGGAGGAGTAAGATGAGGTTTTATCCAGAAATGGGATGAGGCGCTTATGTAGAAGATATAAGAAAACACTAGGAGGGTTCATGTCCTGGAACCCTTCCACATTCTCTAAGGAGCAGGTGACAGAGTGCTGAGGCCTTCCCATCCATCAGTTCAACAGCAACACGTTACTAATATTTACCAGCTGTGCACCCTTCCTCCCCTTTAACAGATGTGGATGCCGAAGAAGAAGGAATGGCAAGAGGCTGACCTAGGGTCACACACAGCACAGCAGGGATTAAAACCCACAAACTTTGAATTTCTAGCTTCTGGCTTAGCCTGTCAATCTACCATACATGCCAACATGCATGGTTGGCTAGGGGCCTCATGTGATGGAGCGTGACTATACTTAATCTGCTCTGATTCACCCTTCTGAGAGGTAACAGTGGAGAGAGCTTGGACTCTGCATTTACCTCCAAGGCACATGGGGAAGTCTCACAGAAGGAGACAGGCTCCAGAAGCCAAATGTAAGTTCAGGAATCACACCCACCAAGGACCCAGCAGGCTGTGTGGGTTTTCTATGCTTTGCTTAATTATCCAAGTATCTACAGGCACACCAATTTCCTCTGGAGAGTCAGAGACTCAGGTAGGGATTCTAGCTGAACACACTCATCTCAGAACCAGCTCTGTTTCTCCAAATTCTGTGCTGCACAAATGGGAACCACGCCCACTCCACTGAGGCCAATGTTCTGACATTTCAAAACCCAACTCCTCTTCAGTATGACTAAACAAAGATACATGCACGACAGTGACTCGAGCGCCTTATCTTTGGAAAGCCCACACTTCTAAGAAAATGGCAAATAGGTCTCCCTTCTCCTTAGGCTGTGAATGCAGTGTGTAGGGAACATGACGAATTCTGAGTTCTGTTTGCTATTCCACAAGGCAAGTGGGGATGACCATGGGTTTTTATTCGCATCTTGGCCTGAATTAATACTACCTCTGCATAGAGCACATACAAGCCACAACTTTCACATTTGGAGGTGCTTTCCCCACTGGGCCCCTCGTCCCCCAGAAACCACTTCCCTGCCAACAGTTGAAGTTGGAATGGGAATAGTGCACAATGAGCCCCAGACTAAGGGTGACACTTTGTGCCCCTGGCTCCACCTGGCCACCCTCTTACTTCCTGCCCCTACAGGGAGGCTCTACAATACCAGGATCTCAGGATGTGATCTGTGGATGGCCACATGTGGCCATCTGAAATCTGAAAACAGATTTCAGGTTTTGATTTACTCTTAATGTTTGTAATAATGTAGGAATATGTTATATGGAATTAGTCATTTGTTAATATCTACTTAACTAAAAGACATAGCCCCTGATTATTGTTTTATGTGATGTAATAGTACCATAGTAAATAGTACCATAGTACTATAGTAAATTAGTAAATAGTACCATAGTAAATAGTACCATAATAAATTCCGATGAGATCAGTTGCTTTAGAAGGCCAGGGATTATTGGAGCAGATGTCCCATGGATTCTTTTCTCGTGGGCCATAAAATTTTCAGAAGCACAGAAATACTAAAGCACAATACTAATGTGATCATAAATAAACATTCAAATGTGATTATGATACAAACCAGAATGCTGTATAGTAACTTCCAGGTACTATAAATCAGAGCATCGTAAAATCATAAATCTGGCAATAAACTTGAGAGGACACATTCAGACTAAGGTTAGAAGTCAGAAGACCCTGGTGATACCAACCATGTTTATACAATTGGTATTTTTAAAAATGTTACTATAAACCAGAATATAATAAACCTGGCAATAAATTTGAGAAGCTACCTTTCATATAAGGCTTGGAGTCAGAATTCCTCAGTGAAAAAAAATTTTTTTTCTTACAATTTGTATTTATTTATTTTTTTGCAGTACGTGGGCCTCTCACTGTTGTGGCCTCTCCCATTGCAGAGCACAGGCTCCGGACGCGCAGGCTCAGCGGCCATGGCTCACGGGCCCAGCCGCTCCACGGCATGTGGGATCCTCGCGGACCGGGGCACGAACCCGTGTCCCCTGCATCGGCAGGCGGACTGTCAACCACTGCGCCACCAGGGAAGCCCTACAATTTGTATTTTTTTTTAATGTAATACCCAAAGTAATTATGCTGAATGTACGTGATAAATGTTTACATAAACCATTGGGGTTAAATTACTCATAGGCCCTACATTATACTACCACTTAAAATGTTTCTAACTTAGTATTACTTTTAATCATTTTGATAACATAATTCACAAAGTATTTACTCTTCTTCTGATTGTATTGAGAGTTGCACATGATGTTCTAAGGGTTGCCTAGGCCCTCAGATCTGATGGCTGCCCTCCCCCATCTCCTTCCTCCTATTAATTATAGCTTTTAAACTGACACCTTTGCCTTCATTCTAGAAAGTTCTATATACCTTTTTATATATAAGGCAAAGTAAGATAAAGGAGAATACTGAATTGATGATTTTGAGGCATTTGCTTAGCTTAGAATTATTTCATATATAATCCTCTACTCTTTGAGATAAAACTGAATACACACATACCATACCATAATTATTCCCATTTTACAAATGAGAAAACTAAAGTCTTAAGATTAAATGAGTTGTTTGAGATCTCCCTGTTTATTTACGGTGAAAGGCGTCTCAATACATGATTTGCCTGATGCTGAAGTCAAGGCTTTGAACCTCTCTCACACTTTCACACTCTACTTTTTTCAAGCTCCACACGTGCTTGAGAAAAATCCAGAGCACCACTGTAAGGAACACACTGGATTGTCTCCACCTGCAGGGACCTGTGCTGCTTACCACTTTAATTCATTAATTCATTCAGTCATTCCTATAGTCTTTCATTCATTCATCTATTCAACAAATAGTTATTGAACACCTTTTCCGTGCTGGACACTGTGCTAGGTGCTGGGGATTTATCATAGAACAAGAGAGACAGGCACGGCCCAGTTCTCATAGAGTGGGAGAGACATCCAAGTAATCGCATGACTATGCACAAATACACATGAATCACACGTGCGATTCTTATGATTCAAAGAAGCATAGAGCCTGAGAGTGTATGAAAGGGACCCTCCATTGAGTGTGAGAGAATAGGAAAGTCCCTCCTGAAGAAGTGGCCTTTAAACTAAAGGAGAAGACCTTCAGAAGGAGTGAGAGTACAAGTCTGGCTCTTGAATGTTCGTAACAAAATGACAGCTTTGTCCTCCTACCCTCCCCAATACAGCTGTGATTCAGAAATTTCTGTTTGCACTTCAAGCAACAACATGGAACATCTTCCTACAGATACTTGTAAAATTCAGCCCAAACTCAACTGTTTTTGAAGCTTGCTTAAGAGATTGGATATTGAAAAATATAGATTCCTCTGCTTTACCCTTCAATCTATCACCATCTTGTGAATTTTATCTCTTGTATATGCATGTACTTGTCCCCTCATTTGTGTATAACTGCTCACTACCTAATATCATTTCGCACCAGGAATTTTGCAACCATCTCCCTGCCTTCATTGTCAAATAAATTGTCCCCATTGCTGCCAGGGTGTTCTCTCTAAAACATGGATTGAACCAGGTTCTTTCCATTCTTACTTTGCTAGCTCCTGTTTATCAGGCTGGGTTAGGTAGCTCTCAGCCATGGCATCTGTGCATTTCTACCTTTGCTTTTGTTGTGGCACATTGCTGCCATTAGCAGGGCTGTGGTTGTGTGCACGGAATCAGGCCAGGCAAAGACTTGGGAGATATTCAGGATCCATTAAGGTGATACTCACACACCTCAGAAGAGTTAAAGAAACAAATCTAATTGTGGCAGTGGAGGAAATTACTTACATCTTGGTTGGAATTGTAGATTTGAGGAAGTAGACAAAAACTAAGTAGTATAGAATTTAAGTCTTGGAACATGGGCAAGAGACCAGTCCCTTTATCAAGTTTTGAAGTACCTTTTATAGTGACAACAAAGAGATCTCATTGTATCTCATCATGACTGCAGCAAGAATCAAGCCAGGATCTAACAAAGGGTATCTCCAACGCCTGGCCTGTTAGGAACCAGGCCACACAGCAGGAGGTGAGCAGCGGGTGAGTGAGTGAAGCTTCATCTGCTGCTCCCCATCGCTCACAGGACCGCCTGAACCATCGCTCACATTACCACCAGAACTTCCCTCCCCACCCCCACCCCCATCTGTGGAAAACTTGTCTTCCACAAAACTGGTCCTGATGCCAAAAAGGTTGGGAACTGCTGCTCTAGGTCTTTAAGAAACCTGAATATATTTGCTTTGGTCAGCATGACAAAGTTGTTACTTTAGTTAGTTGTTCTGTTTTGTTTTTTTAATCCTGAGAAGATATAGAATTAAATATTTAAATGTTGAAATAAATAAAATGTATTAAGGTTTTAGCTAAATTTGGAAATATGTATATTTGCTGTATTGAATATTTGGAATGTTTAAGAGAAATAGGCACATTTCAATATGTAACAGGATGTCATTCTAATTTCAAACTTCATTTTAAAATATGAAGTTTTGTTAATTAATTTGAATTATGATTTTAAGGTGAAAAGTATAGGAGAATATTGCCAAGGTTCTAAACAATATGGTTAATAGTTTATAAGAGGGCTTCCCTGGTGGCACAGTGGTTGAGAGTCTGCCTGCTCATGCAGGGGATGCGGGTTCGTGCCCCGGTCCGGGAAGACCTCACATGCCGCGGAGTGGCTGGGCCCGTGAGCCATGGCCTCTGAGCCTGCGCTTCCGGAGCCTGTGCTCCGCAGCGGGAGAGGCCACAGCAGTGAGAGATCCGTGTACTGCAAAAAAAAAAAAAAAAAAAGTTTATAAGAGCTTAAGATTTATCATACATATAAATTTCCTTTTACTAGATTTAAAGGAGCAATGTAGGTACTTTAGAAATTTTTGTTTATTAATCAGACAATTGAAGCACTACAAAAAGAAATTGAGTGTGTAATTTTTATAAATGCTGTTTAAAAAATTAAAAGCATTCAATTAAGTAGTGAAAGGTTTCTTAAAAGTGGTTGCAAAATGTAGTAGATGTATAAATAGAATAAAACAAATTTAGTTGACCCCAAAAGCTTAAAATTAGGTTTTGAACTTGTGAATTTTTAATTTTAACAAATCAAGTATTAATTGTCTCTGCAAGGACAAGAAAATTCAAATTGAGAATTGCAGTTTTCAATAATTTATCATATTTTTCCTTTTTGCTGTGAGTACCTTGAAGATAAGGGTCAGGTCTCACTAAAATGATAATTTTTTTATTGATATGGTCTTTCATCAATTGTTTTACCTTCTTATAACTGGGTGACCTCCTTTTTAATCTGCAGATATATAGTTCAGGATTATAATATTAAGTTAACATCAGTTTTCTTATTTTATTCAGGCAGTTTTTAAGATATAAGTGGTCTTGAAGCTAACTTGTTTTATAAAATTGGCTCCAAAATTCTGGGGAGATATTTTACTTTTCTTTTTTTCAGCTTTACTGAGATACAATTGACATATGCGTAAGTTTAAGGTGTACAATGTAATGATTCGATACGTGTATATATTGTGAAATGATTACCACAATAGGTTAGTTTGAATATTATTACAATTTTTTAGGTGTGGTGAAAACTTTTAAGATCTACTCTCTTAGGAGTACAAATACACAAATATACAATACAGTATTATTAACTATAGTCACCATGCTGTACATACACAACTTATTCATCTTATAACTAAGCTCTTCACCCCTGCCCTGATCTGCCCCTGGCAACAACCACCAATCTTCTCTCTGTTTCTATGAGTTTGGTTTTTTGTTTTTGTTTCTGCATTTAAGATTCCACATATAAGTGAGCTCATACAACATTTGTCTTTCTCTGTCTGACTTATTTCACTTAGCATAATGCCCTAAAGATTCATCCATTTTTAATATTTTAAGGACTTCTTTTCCCCATTGAGTATTCTTGGCTCCCTTGTCAAATATTAGTTGAGCAGAGACACATGGGTTTATTTCTGGATTGTCTATTTTAATTCCATTCATCTATGTGTTGTTTTTATGCTGATACTATACCGTTTAGATTACTATAGCTTTGAAATCAGGAGTTGTGTTGCCTCCAGCTTTACTCTTCTTTCTCAGGGTTGCCTTATCTAATTGGGGTCTTTTGTGGTTCCATACAAACTTTAGTTTTTTCTATTTCTTTAAAAAATGCTATTGGAATCTTGATAGGGATTGCATTGACCCTATAGATGGCTTTAGGTAGTATAGACATTTTTACTACATTAATTCTTCTGATCGATGAATGCAGAATATCTTTCCATTTATCTTCAATTTCTTTCACCAAAGTCTTAAGCGTTTTCAGTGTATAGATCTTTCATCTTGTTTAAATTTATTCCTAATTATTTTCTTATTTTTGATTCTATTATGAATGAGATTTAAAAATTTTTTCTTTATCAAATGTTTCCTTGTTAGTGTATAGAAACACAGCTGATTTTCTGGGTGTTGTACCCTGGAACTTTAATGAATTTGTTGATTATTTCTAGCAGTATTTTTTTTTTTGGTGGAGTCATAAGAATTTTCTATATTATCTTCAAACAAAGAAAATTTTACTTCTTCCTTTCTTGATCACAAAGAAAAAATTTTCAGCATTTCACCACTGAGTATGATGTTAGCTGTGGACTTGCCTTGCCATATAAGACTTTTTCAATATTAAGGTACCGTCTTTCTAGACCTAATTTGTTAAGAGTTTTTGTCATGCTGAATTTTGTCAAATGCTTTTTCTGCATCTATTGAGATGATCATGTGATTTTTATCTTTCATTTTTTAATGTAATGTATCACATTAATTGATTTGCATATGTTGAACTATCCTTGCATCCAAGGAATGAATTCCACTTGATCTTGGTGTATGATCGTTTTAATGTGCTACTGAATTCAGTTTGCTGGTAATTTGTTGAAACTTTTTACATCTCTATTCATAAGGAATATTGAGATATAGTTTACTTTTCTAGTACTGTTCTTAACGGGCTTTGGTATCAGGATAATCCTGGCTTCATAAAATGAGTTGGGAAGTGTTCCTTCCTCTAATTTTTGGAAGGATTTGAAAAAGATTGGCATTAATTTTTCTTTAAATCTTTGGTAGAATTTACCAGAGAAACCATCTGGATTTTTCTTTGTTGTTGGAAGATCTGTAATTACTGATCCAACCTTGGTAAAGTTAAGTTTTTTATTTGAGATCTTTCCTTTTTATTGATGTATGCATTTATCACTATACACTTCCCTCCTAGAACAGCTTTTGTCTGATACAAAAATAGCTACCCCTGTTTTCTTTTTGTTACCATTTGCTTGAAATATCTTTTTCCATTCTTCACTTTCTGGCTACCTGTATCTTTAAAGCTTAAGTGAGTCTCTTGTGGGCAGCATATCATTGAATCTTGGTTATTTGTGAATAAAATTCATTCAGTCATTCTATGTCTCTCATTTGGAGAATTAATCCATTTATGTTTAGAGTAAAATTTGATAGATAGGAGCTACTATTGCCATTTTGTTAACTGTTTTTTGATTGTTTTGTAAATCTTTTGTTCCTTGCTTCCTCTTTTGCTGTCTTGCTTTGTGATTTGATGACTTTTTTGTGGTGATATGTTTTGACTATTCTTTTGCTTTTAACATCTTTATTGGAGTATAATTGCTTTACAATGGTGTGTTAGTTTCTACTTTATAACAAAGTGAACCAGCTATACATATACATATATCCCCATATCTCCTCCCTCTTGTGTCTCCATCCCATCCTCCCTATCCCACCCCTCTAGGTGGTCAAAAAGCATCGAGTTGATCTCCTTGTGCTATGTAGCTGCTTCCCACTAGCTATCTATTTAACATTTGGTAGTGGATATATGTCCATGCCACTCTCTCACTTCGTCCCAGCTTACCCTTCCCCCTCCTTGTGTCCTCAAGTCCATTCTCTATGTCTGTGTCTTTATTCCAGTCGTGCCCCTAGACTCTTCAGAACCTTTTTTTTTTTTTAGATTCCATATATATGTGTTAGCATACAGTATTTGTTTTCCTCTTTCTGACTTACTTCACTCTGTATCACAGACTCTAGTTCCATCCACCTATCTACAAATAACGCAATTTCATTTCTTTTTATGGCTGAATAATATTCCATTGTATATATGTGCCACGTCTTCTTTATCCATTCATCTGTTGATGGACACTTAGGATGCTTCCATGTCCTGGATAATGTAAATAGTGTTGCAATGAACATTGTGATACATGACTCTTTTTGAATTACGGTTTTCTCAGGATATGTGCCCAATAGTGGGATTGCTTGGTCACATGGTAGATCTATTTGTAGTTTTTTAAGGAACCTCCATACTGTTCTCCATAGTGGCTGTATCAATTTACATTCCCACCAACAGTGCAAGAGGGTTCCCTTTTCTCCACACCCTCTCCAGCATTTATTGTTTGTAGATTTTTTGATGATGGCCATTCTGACTGGTGTGAGGTGATACCTCACTGTAGTTTCGATTTGCCTTTCCCTAATGATTAGTGATGTTGAGCATCCTTTCATGTGTTTGTTGTCAATCTGTATATCTTCTTTGGAGAAATATCTACTTAGTTCTTCTGCTCATTTTTGGATTGGATTGTTTGTTTTTTTGATATTGAGCTGCATGAACTGCTTGTAAATATTGGAGATTAATCCTTTGTCAGTTGCTTTATTTGCAACTATTTTCTCCCATTCTGAGGGCTGCCTTTTGGTCTTGTTTATGGTTTCCTTTGCTGTGCAAAAGTTTTTAAGTTTCATTAGGTCCCATTTGTTTATTTTTGTTTTTATTTCCATTTCTCTAGGAGGTGGGTAAAAAGGATCTTGCTGTGATTTGTGTCAAAGAGTGTTCTGCCTATGTTTTCCTCTAAGAATTTGAAAGTGTCTGGCCTTACATTTAGGTCTTTAATCCATTTTGAGTTTATTTTTGTGTATGGTGTTCTAATTTCATTCTTTCACATGGAGCTGTCCAGTTTTCCCAGCACCACTTATTGAAGAGGCTGTCTTTTCTCCATTGTATATTCTTGGCTCCTTTATCAAAGATTAGGTGACCATATGTGCCTTGGTTTATCTCTGGGCTTTCTATCCTGTTCCATTGATCTATATTTCTGTTTTTGTGCCAGTACCATACTGTCTTGATTACTGCAGCTTTGTAGTATAGTCTGAATCCAGGAGCCTGATTCCTCCAGCTCTGTTTTATTTCTCAAGACCGCTTTGGCTACTGGACGTCTTTTGTGTTTCCATACAAATTGTAAAATTTTTTGTTCTAGTTCTGTGAAAAATGCCATTGGTAGTTTGATAGGGATTGCATTGAAGCTGTAGATTGCTTTGGGTAGTATAGTCATTTTCAGTGTTGATTCTTCCAATCCAAGAACATGGTATATCTCTCCATCTGTTTGTATCATCTTTAATTTCTTTCATCGGCATCCTATAGTTTTCTGCATACAGGTCTTTTGTCTCCTTAGGTAAGTTTATTCCTAGGTATTTTATTCTTTTGTTAAAATGGTAAGTGAGAGTGTTTCCTTAATTTCTCTTTCAGATTTTTCATGATTAGTATATAGGAATGCAAGAGATTTCTGTGCATTAATTTTGTGTCCTGCTACTTTACCAAATTCATTGATTAGCTCTAGTAGTTTTCTGATAGCATCTTTAGGATTCTCTATGTATAGTATCATGTCGTCTGCAAACAGTGACAGCTTTACTTCTTCTTTTCCAATTTGGATTCCTTTCTTTCTTTTTCTTCTCTGACTGCTGTGGCTAAAACTTCCAAGACTATGTTGAATAAGAGTGGTGAGAGTGCGCAACCTTGTCTTGTTCCTGATCTTAGTGGAAATGCTTTCAGTTTTTCACCATTGAGGAGGATGTAGGCTGTGGATTTGTCATATGTGGCCTTTATTATGTTAAGGAAAGTTCCCTCTATGCCTACTTTCAGCAGGGTTTTTCTCATAAATGGGTGTTGAATTTTGTCAAAAGCTTATTCTGCATCTATTGAGAGGATCATATGGTTTTTCTCCTTCAATTTGTTAATATGGTTAATCACATTGATTGATTTGCATACATTGACGAATCCTTGCATTCCTGGGATAAACCCCACTTGATCATGGTGTATGATCCTTTTAATGTGCTGTTGGATTCCACTTGCTTGTATTTTGTTCAGGATTTTTGCATCTATGTTCATCAGTGATATTGGCCTGTAGTTTTCTTTCTTGTGACATGTTTGTCTGGTTTCGTATCAGGGTGATGGTGGCCTTGTAGAATGAGTTTGGGAGTGTTCCTCCATCTGATATATTTTGGAAGAGTTTGAAAAGGATAGGTGTTAGTTCTTCTCTAAATGTTTGATAGACTTCACCTGTGAAGCCGTCTGGTCCTGGGCTTTTGTTTGTTGGAAGATTTTTAATCACAGTCTCAATTTCAGTGCTTGTGATTGGTCTGTTTATATTTTCTATTTCTTCCTGGTTCAGTCTTGGAAGGTTGTACTTTTCTAAGAATGTGTCCATTTCTTCCAGGTTGTCCATTTTATTGACATATCCTTTGTATTTCTGCAGTGTCAGTTGTTACTTCTCCTTTTTCATTTCTAATTCTATTGATTTGAGAGTTCCCCCTTTTTTTCTTGACGAGTCTGGCTAATGGTTTATCAATTTTGTTTATCTTCTCAAAGAACCAGCTTTTAGTTTTATTGACCTTTGCTATCGTTTCCTTCATTTTTTTTTCATTTATTTCTGATCGTATTTTTATGATTTCTTTCCTTCTGTTAACTTTGGGGTTTGTTTGTTCTTCTTTCTCTAATTGCTTTAGGTGCAAGGTTCGGTTGTTTATTTGAGATGTATCTTGTTTCTTAAGGTAGGATTGTTTTGCCATAAACTTCCCTCTTAGAACTGCTTTTGCTGCATCCCATAGGTTTTGGGTCATCGTGTTTTCATTGTCATTTGTTTCTAGGTATTTTTTGATTTCCTCTTTGATTTCCTCAGTGATCTCTTGGTTATTTAGTAGTGTAATTTTTAACCTCCATATATTTGTATTTTTTACAAATTTTTTCCTGTAATTGATAGCTAGTCTCATAGCGTTGTTGTCAGAAAAGATACTTGATATGATTTCAATTTTCTTTAATTTACCAAGGCTTGATTTGTGACCCAAGATATGATCTATCCTGGAGAATGTTCCATGAGCACTTGAGAAGAAAGTGTATTCTGTTGTTTTTGGATGGAATGTCCTATAAATATCTATTAAGTCCATCTTCTTTAATGTATCATTTAAAGCTTGTGTTTCCTTATTTATTTTCATTTTGGATGATGTGTCCTTTGGTGAAAGTGGGGTGTTAACGTCCGCTACTACGATTGTGTTACTGTCGATTTCCCCTTTTATGGGTGTTAGCATTTACCTTTTGTATTGAGGTGCTCCTGTGTTGGGTGCATAAATATTGACAATTATTATCTATTTTCCTGGTTTGATCCCTTGATCATAATGTAGTGTCGTTCTTTGCCTCTTCTAATAGTCTTTAGTTTAAAGTTTATTTTATCTGATATGAGAATTGCTCCTCCAGCTTTCTTTTGATTTCCATTTGCATGGAATATCTTTTTCCATCCCCTCACTTTCAGTCTGTATGTGTCCCTAGGTCTGAAGTGGGTCTCTTGCAGATAGCATATATGCGGGTCTTGTTTTTGTGTCCATTCAGCCACTCTATGTCTTTTGATTGGAGCATTTAATCCACTTATATTTAAGGTAGTTATCGATATGTATGTTCCTATTACCATTTTCCTTTTTTTTTTTTTTTTCCAGTACGCAGGCCTCTCACTGTTGTGGCCTCTCCCGTTGCGGAGCACAGGCTCCAGACGCGCAGGCTCAGCGGCCATGGCTCACGGGCCCAACTGCTCCGTGGCATGTGGGATCCTCCCGGACCGGGGCACAAACCTGTGTCCCCTGCATCGGCAGGCGGACTCTCAACCACTGCGCCACCAGGGAAGCCCCTATTACCATTTTCTTAATTGTTTTTGGTTTGTTATCATAGGTCTTTTCCTTATCTTGTGTTTCCTGCCTAGAGAAGTTACTTTAGCTTTTGTTATAAAGCTGGTTTGGTGGTGCTGAATTCTCTTACCTTTTGCTTGTGTGTAAAGGTTTTAATTTCTCCATCGAATCTGAGTGAGATCCTAGCTGGGTAGAGTAATCTTGGTCATGGGTTTTTCCTTTTCATCACTTTAAATATGTCCTGCTACTGCCTTCTGGCTTGCAGAGTTTATGCTGAAAGATCAGCTGTTAACCTTATGGGGATTCCCTTGTATGTTGTTTGTTGTTTTTCCCTTGCTGCTTTTAATATATTTTCTTTGTATATAATTTTTGATAGTTTGATTAATTTGTGTCTTGGCGTGTTTCTCCTTGGATTTATCCTGTATGGGACTCTCTGTGCTTCCTGGACTTGATTGACTATTTCCTTTCTCATATGAGGGAGGTTTTCAAGTATAACTCTTCAAATATTTTCTCAGTCCCAAATTTTCTTTTTCTCTTCTTCTTCTGGGACGCCTATAATTCGAATGTTGGTGCACTTAATGTTGTCCCAGAGGTCTCTGAGACTGTCCTCAATTCTTTTCATTCTTTTTTCTTTATTCTGCTCTGTGGCAGTTATTTCCACTATTTTGTCTTCCAGGTCACTTATCCTTTCTTCTGCCTCAGTTATTCTGCTATTGATTCCTTCTAGAGAATTTTTAATTTCATTTATTGTGTTGTTCATCATAGTTTGTTTGCTCTTTAGTTCTTCTAGGTCCTTGTTATACATTTTTTGTATTTTCTCCATTCTATTTCCAAGATTTTGGATCATCTTTACTATCATTACTCTGAATTCTTTTTAAGGTAGATTCCCTATTTCCTCTTCATTTGTTAGGTCTGGTGGGTTTTTACCTTGCTCCTTCATCTTCTGTGTGTTAGCTCTGTCTTCTCATTTTGCTTAACTAACTGTGTTTGGGGTCCTTTTTACAGGCTGCAGGTTCATAATTCCTGTTGTTTTTGGTGTCTGCTCCCAGTGACTAAGGTTGGTTCAGTGTGATGTGCAGGCTTCCTGGTGGAGGGGACTGGTGCCTGTGTTCTCGTGATGAGGCTGGATCTTGTATTTCAGGTGGGCAGGACCACGTCTGGTAGTGTGTTTTGGAGTGTCTGTGAACTTATTATGATTTTAGACAGCCTCTCTGCTAATGGGTAGGGTTGTGTTCCTTTCTTGCTAGTTGTTTGGCATAGGGTGTCCAACACTGTAGCTTGCTGTTCATTGAGTCGAGCTGGGTCTTAGCGTTGAGATGGAGATCTCTGGGAGAGCTTTTACCGTTTGATATTACATGGAGCTGGGAGGTCTCTGGGGGACAGACCAATGTCCTGAACTCGGCTCTCCCTCCTCAGAGGCAGTGACCTGATAGCTGACTGTAGCACCAAGACCCTGTCAGCTGCACAGCTCAGAAGAAAAGGGAGAAAGAAAGAAAAAAATTAAATTAAATAGTTATTAAAAAATAAGAAATTTTTAAAAATATTAAAAATTAAAAAGTAATAAAAAAAAGAGAGAAGAGAGCAACTAAACCAAAAAACAAATCCACCAATGATAACAAGTGCTAAAAACTAGACAAAAAAAAAAAAAAAGGAAAGACAGAACCCTAGGACCAATGGTAAAAGCAAAGCTATAGAGACAAAATCACACAAAGTCCACCACCTCAATTTCGGGATGATTTGTTGTCTATTCAGGTATTCCACAGTTGCAGGGTACATCAAGTTGATTGTGGGGATTTAATCTGCTGCTTCTGAAGCTGCTGGGAGAAATTTCCCTTTCTCTTCTTTATTCACACAGCTCCTGGGGTTCAGCTTTGGATTTGGTCCCACATCTGCATGTAGGTCACCTGAGGGCGTCTCTTCCCTACCCAGACAAGTTGGGGTTAAAGTAGCAGCTGATTAGGGGGCTCTGACTCATTCAGGCGGGGGGGAGGGAGGGGTACAGAATGTGGGGCAAGCCTGTGGTGGCAGAGGCCTGCGTGACGTTGTAACAGCCTGAGAGAATGAGTGATTCCCTGGGAAGCTGTCCCTGGATCACGGGACCATGGCAGTGGCGGGCTGCACAGGCTCCTAGGATGGGATATGTGGATAGTGACCTGTGCTAGTACACAGGTTTCTTGGTGGCTGCTGCAGCAACCTTAGCTTCTCATGCCTGTCTCTGGGGTCCACACTGATAGCCGCAGCTCGTGTCCATCTCTGGAGCTCGTTTAGGCGGTTCTCTTAATCCCCTCTCCTCGTGCACCCTGAAACAATGGTCTCTTGCCTCTTAGGCAGGTCCAGACTTTTTCCCGGATTCCCTCCCAGCTAGCTGTGGTACACTTGCCCCCTTCAGGCTGTGTTCACGCAGCCAACCCCAGTCCTTTCCCTGGAACCTGACCTCCGAAGCCTGAGCCTCAGTTCCCAGCCCCCACCCACCCCAGCAGGTTAGCAGACAAGCGTCTCAGGCTGGTGAGTGTTGGTCGGCACTGATCCTCTGAGCTGGAATCTTTCTGCTTTGCCCTCTGCACCCCTGTTGCTGCGCTCTACTCCATGGCTCCAAAGCTTCCCCCACTCCACCCCCTGTCTTCGCCAGTGAAAGGGCTTCCTAGTATGTGGAAACCTTTCCTCCTTCACAGCTCCCTCCCAGAAGTGAAGGTCCCGTCCCTCTCCTTCTCTCTGTTTTAGTCCTACCCAGGTACGTGGGGTTTTTTTTGCCTTTTGGGAGGTCTGAGGTCTTCTGCCAGCGTTCAGTAGGTGTTCTGTAGGAGTTGTTCCACATGTAGATGTATTTCTGATGTATTTGTGGGAGGAAGGTGATCTCCACGTCTTACTCCTCTACCGTATTGAAGCTCTTTGACTCTTTATCATAATCATTTGAATACCTACTACAGACTTTTCCTTTGTAGTCACCATAATGCTTACATAAAATATATTTATAATGTCATATTTTAAACTGATAACAACTTAACTTTGATAGCATACAGAAACTTTATACTCTTACTTCTCTCTTCCTCACACTTTATGTTATTGATGTCACAATTTACATTGTTTTCATACTGTGTGTCCAATAACAAATTATTATAGTTTTGGTTATTTTTAATATGTTTGTTTTTTTAACTTTAAACTAGACTTGTAAGTGAATTACACACCACCATTACAATATTAGGGAATCTGTCTTTGACTATATATATATATATATATATATATATATATATATATATATATTTATCACTACCAGTGAGTTTTACACATTCATATGTGTTTATGATGTTAATTGGCATCTTTTTATTTCTGCTTGAAGAACACCTCTTTTTGTCTTTGACTTTTGACTATTAAATTATAAAATTTCTTTAGCCTAGCCCTTTTTAGTTTCAACTTATGTGGGGTCCTTTGGGCCTCATGAGTCTGGATGGCCATTTCCCTCCCCATATTTGGGAAATTTTCAGCAATTATTGCTTTAATTAGATGTTCTGTCCCTTTCTCTTTCTCTTCTCCTTCTGGGATTTCCATAATGTGTATATTGTTTCTTTTGATGATGCCCCATGAGTTCTGTATGCTTTCTTCTGTCTTTTTTATTCTTTTTTCATTGTACTCCTCTGACTAGTTATTTTCAAATGAACTATCTTCTAGTTCACTGATTCTTTCTTCTATTTAGTTAAGTCTGCTATTGAAGCTCTCTATTGAATTCTTCAGTTCAATCACTGTATTCTTCAGCTCTAGGATTTCTGTTTAGGATTAGTTTTTTTATGGTTTCTATTTCCTGTTGAACTTCTCATTTTGTTTATACATTATTTTCTTAATTTTTTTGTAGTTGTCTGTGTATTCATATAGTTCACTGAACTTCTTTAAGAGGATTATGCTTTATTCTTTGTCAGATAGTTCATAGATCTCTATTTCTTTAGGGTCAGTTATTGGAACTTTATTAGTTTCCTTTGGTGCTGTCATGTTTACTTCATTCCTGATTCCTTGTGTTCATATCTGTGCATTGGAGTAAGTGGTCTCCTCTTCCAGACTTTACAGGTTCACTTTGGCATGGAAAGGCCTTCACCAGTCAGCTCAGCTTGGGTTACTGGATGATCTGTGGGCAGGTGGGACTTGCTACTGGTGTCTTTAGTTGGGAGATGCCACTGCCCATACTGTAACATTGGGGGTGTGCCACTGGCTGAGCTCTGTGGTTGGGTGGGTCTGCTGCTCCATGTTCAAGTAAGGCCACTGAGTGGGTTCCTTGATTGGGCAGGGCTGACTGTACTCTGCAGTCATGCAGGGCCACTAACTGGGCTCTGCGATCACCTCTGGTTGGATGAAGTTGTAGTCTGTGTTCCCTGACATGGCAGTGCCACTGGTTAGATTCTGTGATGATGCAGGGTTTGGGCTCTGCAATTGCTTCTGGTTGGGTGGGGTCTCAGGATGTGCTCCCTGACCAGATGGTGTCACTGGCTGGACTCCATGTTCAGTCAGGGCTACAGGCAGGGCTACAAAGTTGGATGGAATGCTCTATAGATCTCAATTAAATCCTTCTGGTCTAACGTGTTATTTAAGGCCTGGGTTTTCTTACTGATTTTCTGTCTGGATGATCTGTCCATTGATCTAAGTGGAGTGTTAAAGTCCCCCATAATTATTGTGTTACTGTCAATTTCTCCTTTTATATCTGTCAACATTTGAGGTTTTATATATTGAGGTTTTCCTGTGTTGGGTGCATATATATTTACAATTGTTATAACTTCTTCTTGGATTGACCCCTTGATTATTACATAGTGTCCTTCTTTGTCTCTTTAAATATATCATGCCACTCTCTTCTGGCCTGTGGAGTTTCTGCTGAAAAATCAGCTGATAACCTTATGGGGATTCCCTTGTATATTATTTGTTGCTATTCTTTTGTTACTTTTAATATTTTTTCTTTGTCTTTAATTTTTGTTAGTTTGATTAATATGTGTCTCAGCATGTTCCTCTTTGAATTAATCCTGCCTGGGACTGTCTGCACTTCCTGGACTTGGGTGACCATTTCTTTTCCCATGTTAAGGAAGTTTTTAGCTATTAACTCTTCAAATATTTTTTCAGGCCCTTTCTCTCTCTCCTCCTTCTGGGACCCCTATAATGCAAATGTTGGTTCATTTAATGTTGTCCCAGAGGCCTCTTAAACTGTCCTCATTTCTTTTCATTCTTTTTTCTTTCTTCTGTTCCATGGCAGTGATTTCCTCCATTCTGTCTTCCAGCTCACTTACTCATTCTTATGCCTCACTTATTCTGCAATTGGTTCCTTCTAGTGTATTTTTCATTTCAGTTATTGTATTCTTCAACTCTGCTTGGTTCTCTGTATTTTCTTTGTTAAAAACTTCTTGTAACTTCTCACTCTGAATCCATTCTTTTTCTGAGATCTTGGATCATCTTTATGTTTGTTATTCTGAAGTCTTTTCTGGTAGACTGCCTATCTCTGTTTCACTTAGTTGTTCTTCTGAGGTTTTATCTTGTTCCTTCATCTGGAACATATTCCTCTACTGCCTCATTTTGTCTAAATTTCTGTGTTTGCAGACTCAGTTCCACAGGCTGCTGGATTGTAGTAGTCTTGCGTTTTATGCCTGTCCCCTGGTGGGTGACACTGGTCTAGAGGTTTTTGCAGGCTTCCTGGTGGGAGAGGCAGATGCCTGCCTACTGGTCAGTGGAGATGGGTCTTGGCTCTTTGGTTGGTGGGGCTGTGTTAAGTGTCTATAGGCTGCTGTGGGCTCAGGAAGTCTTTAGGCAGCCTGTCTGATGATGGGTGGGGCTGTGTTCCTGCCCTGTTGGTTGTTTGGCCTGAGGTATCCCAGTATTGAAGCTTACAGTCTGCTGGGTGGGGCCCAGTCTTGGTGCTGATGACCCAAGCAAGATATCTGCCTCCTTGACATTCACATAGCTGAACACCTCCCAAAGTCTCCACCACCAGTGTCCATGTCCTCAGGGAGAGCCACAGCGACACCCTGCCTCCCCAGGAGGCCCACCAAGACCAGCAGGTAGGTCCAGCACAGGCTCCTATGAAGTCACTGCCTTTGCCCTGGGTCCTGGTATGCACAAGACCTTGTGTGAGCCCCCCAAGAGTGGAGTGTCCACTTCCCCCAGTCCTGTGGAGCTCCTGCAATCAAGCCCTCCTGGCTTTCAAAATCAGACACTTTGGGGGATCCTCCCTCCGATGCCAAACCCCCAAGCTGCGAAGCCTGACACGGGGCTCAGAACGCTCACTCCTGTGGGAGAACTTCTGCGATATAATAGTCTCCAGTTTGTGGATCACCCACCCAGGGGTATGGGATTTGATTATATCATGAATGCGCCCCTCCTACTGTCTTGTTGTGGTTTCTTCTTTATATCTTTGGATGTAGGATATCTTTTTGGCAGTTTCCAGCCTTTTTTATTGATGGCTATTCAGCAGTTAGTTGTGCTTTTGGTGTGCTCATGAGAGGAGGTGAGTCCAAGGTCCTTCTACTCTGCCTTCTTGATTTTTGCCCCTCAGGGCTTCACAGTTGGATGGGACCTCAGGCTCTGCTCTGCAATTAGATTGGGCTTCATGCTGTGCCCTGAAGTTGGGCAGGGCTGCAGGCTGGGATCTGTGGTTGAGAGGGGCCTCCAGCTATATACCTCAATTGGGTGGAGCTAGAGCCCATCCTCCACAGATGGGCAGGGTCACTGTCCAGGCTCCCTGTCTGGGAAAGGCTACGGGTTGTGTTCAGTAATCAAACATAGCCATAGGCTGTGCTCTGTGGCTGGATATTACCACAGGCTGGGCTCCAAGGCTCCCTGGCTATGCAGGGCCAGACCAGAGGTCATATTAACAGTTGGGCAGGGCTGCTGGCTTTGATCCCTGCCCAAGCAGGCCTGCAGGATGGGCTACACAGCTGTCTGCGTTCTTTGACCAGTCCTTTTGGTCAAGCAGTACTAGAACCTATATTCAGCAATTGAGTGGTGTTGCAAATTTGATTCCCTACCTGGTTGGAACCATAGAACAGGCTCCATGGCCAGTACACCTCATTAACTAGGGACCCAAATCAGGTGGAACTGACAACCAACTTCTTTGGCTATATGGAGCTACTGGCTTGGCTCTACAGATGGGCAGAGCCACTGGTTGGAATCTGGGAGGTAAGACCCAAGTGGGCCTCCTGGGAAGCATCCTGTAATGATCAGGGAGCTGGATGTCCACTTTATGAGGCTCTGTTTTTCACACTGGAGAAACTGAGGCCCAGAGAGTTTATCTTGATGCAGCACTGCGCTGGCCTGAGGGAGGGGCAATGCAGTCAGAGTGTAGCTGCTCCTCTTACCCTTCTAATTTGGTCCTTCTCAGTCTCTGTGGTCCAGGGGAGAGGATTCAGCCTCACTCCTGAGTTCTGGGATTTTCACAATGCAGGCTTGTCTATGGATAGTGAATAGTTTGTCTTTCTGTGAGGGGAACTGAAGTCAGAATGACCTATGTTGTCATCTTGATAGTGTCACCCTCTCTGAAGAAATATTTTCATTTCAATATACTATATACATTTTAGTTCTCAAGTCAATCCTGTATGAAGAGTGTATATTCTACTGTCCTTTATAGACATAAAGTCCATTGATAAATTTTTTATCTAATTTATAACTTCAGCCCATTATTCTAGATTAGGTAAACACTGAGTTTGTTTTCTAGCCCTCTTCAATGAAATGCCCCACATAGCCAGTGATGTACACACATTATATAAGATTTTAAATTATCAATAAATTTTGTTTTGCAGTCAAAAATTTGCTTATTAAGAGGCAGAACCTTAAATTAAGGCAATATTGCATTTGAAGACCATCACCATTAAATGCACCACCAAATATCAGCTGGGAGGTGGTGAAGCCAATGCACTCCCTAGGCAACAGTGTCTCCTACCAGCCAATTGCTCATGGAGGGAAGATTCTGAGTGGTTTTTTCAGCAGAAGAGACATGTCTCCATCAGCTCAACTCTATTCTCTTGACTAGTCTCCCCTGCTATCAGGGACTCACATTTATGAGGTTCCTTGGTTAGTTGAACCTTCTGGAGTCACAGAACAAGTGTGGGAAACTAAGTAGCTCACACAGACATCAGACTCATGACCTGGGCCTAGGCAGTGCTAAACAACTGGCAGAAAGGTAGCTGCCAGTGTTGGACATTAGATATGGTCACAGTGGACAGCAAGGCGTGGCTTAGGCAGCCTCCCAGAGCTGAAGGGCACTCAGCCCATGCTGTGTTCTGTGGGCAGGATGTGTGTAGGGGCCCAGCAGCTGCTCTGTGCCAGCACAGGTGGAACAGCTGCAATGAATGGGCCAAAGAGACACCTCAAAGACACACTATGCCCAACTTCAAACACATGGCCTTGCTCTGGACAGCTGAGAAACAGCAGCAGCAGTGGCAGCAGCAATAGCAACAAACGGACCGCCTGCCCCCAGCCTTGGTGGGGAGGGACAGAATGACTCCCTATTGTGCAAAGCAAGCCAGCAGGTCTCACAAAGCTCTGTCAATAGCAGCTGCAACCACCAGCCAAAAGTTATCTTTACATGTGAATAATTTGGACAGAGCTTCTGGTCACGCAGGAGTTCTTTCTCAGCTCAGTCAGCATAAAATACATCTCGAAAATCCCATCAGTATCTGTCATAGGTATAGAGGCAATTCTGCTGTTCCTCTTCTACTCAGCTCCGTTAGAATTCTTTCCACATCTGTATGGTCCTATTTCATAGTTAACAATCACTGATAGGGCTCTAGCTCTGGTAGCTGTCAACTTAAGTAGAGAGAGACTGGTTATATACCCTCCTTGAGCTCTCCTTCTGTGCAGCTCCATCTGACTGCATTCTTGGTTCCTCCTCCAAAGCCAGTGTCTCCAGGAGGAATGGACATCATAGATAGATTCATGTGTATTGTCCTTCTCCCCACCTTATGGGGGGTGGTAAGAGTTTGTAGAAACAAGGCACACGGGCATCCCACCACCAAAAACTGATTTTGAATTTTACTAGCTCTTTCTAAATGCGTACCCACCCTGCATCTTGGTAGTTGTCATGTTACCTAACTCTCAGAACTCTATCCCTGGACAGTGAACTGGTTGATGTTAGCTGGAATGCTCACTATTATGCTCAAAAACCATCAGACAGTTTTCTCTCCATCCCCCATACTGTGTTCTTCCCTGATGTCATTTCCAAGGGTACCAACCACAACTGTACTTTGGGACATATTTCTTTTTTTTTAATTAATTAATTAATTTATTTATTTATTTTTGGCTGTGTTGGGTCTTCATTGCTGCATGCTGGCTTTCTCTAGTTTCAGCGAGCAGGGGCCACTCTTCGTTGTGGTGTGTGGGCTTCTCATTGCAGTGGCTTCTCTTGTTGCAGAGCACACGCTCTAGACATGCGGGCTTCAGTAGTCGTGGCACGTGGGCTCAGTAGTTGTGGTGCATGGGCTTAGTTGCTTTGCGGCATGTGGGATCTTCCTGGACCAGGGATTGAACCTGTGTCCCCTGCATTGGCAGGCAGATTCTTAACCACTGCACCACCAGGGATGTCCCTGGGACATATTTCTTAAACTGAAGAACTGTTTTTCTAACTAATTCCAATTTTGTTTGACTATGATGGTGATCTTGAGATGCTCTATAGCAACATTTCCCAAATTTAGAGGCCTCATCCCTGATGAACTTCAGGAGAAACTGAGTTGGCTCCCTTGTATACATAATCTTAATCACTACAAGTGAATGTTTAGAATAGGCTAATATACTAACTGCTTAGTGTTACTTAAAAAAAAATAACACTAGATGTTTGAAAAGGAAAAAGTTTTCAGCTTCTCCCCAAGGGATTAAGAAAAAATGTATAAGCAAGAAACTTCTAGTACTACATATAGAGCTTCAAATATTATTCCACAACTAGTTTCCTTATTCAGTTTTCATCACTGTATTTCTCATTGTTAATCATTTTCTCTTTTAAAACTCAGGTAGTTTTTACTGTCTTTATTTTAAACCCTCACATCCCCCACCTTCTTTCCTCAGCCATAATATGCAACAATCTGAATGTTTCAGGAACAGCTTACTTTATCTCTATGTTTGTGCCTAGTTCACTCTGGGAATCCTGAGCCCATTTTGTGAGGTACAGTTTAGTCCATTATTAGAACACAGAGATACAAAAGAAACTTCTCTTCTTCAGAAGTTTTAGATGCAAAGAACAGGTCCCAAATAGGGAGAGTCAAGTGGTACCTCTTTGATTTCTTCCTCCCTCCCTCCCTTCCTTTTATCTTTCTTCCTTCTTTTTTTCTTCCTTCTTTTTTTCTTCCTTTTTTTTTCCTCTTTCTTTCTTTCTTTCTTTCTTTCTTTCTTTCCTTCTCTCTCTCTCTCTCTCTCTTTTTTAGTTATGGTAAACTATACATAACATAAAAATTAGGGCTTCCCTGGTGGCACAGTGGTTGAGAGTCCACCTGCTGATGCAGGGGACACAGGTTCATGCCCTGGTCCAGGAAGATCCCACCTGCCGTGGAGCGGCTGGGCCCGTGAGCCATGGCCGCTGAGCCTGCGCGTCCAGAGCCTGTGCTCCGCAATGGGAGAGGCCACAACAGTGAGAGGCCTGTGTACCGCAAAAAACAAAAAAACAAAAAACATAAAAATTACCATTTTAACCATTTTAAGGTATACAATTCAATGGCATTAAGCATTTTCATAATGTTGTATAACCATCACTACTATCTACTTCCAGAACTGTTTCATCATGTGAAGCAGAAACTCTATAACCACTAAACAGTAACTCCCTAATAATCTTGATTTTTTCTGTCTCTGTGGGTGTGCCTATTCTAGGTATCTCATATAAGTGGAATTATAAAATATTTTTCTTTTTTGTGACTTGCATATTTCATTTACATAATGTTTTCAAGATTCATCCATGTAGCATATATCAGAATTTCATTCCTTTTGATGAATAATATCCCACTGCACATATACCACATTTTGTTTATCCATTCATCCATGGACACTTGAGTTGTTTCTACCTTTTGGCTATTGTGAATAATGTTGTTATGTCTGATTGCTTTTTGAGCAGCTTAGATCTAACAGGTAACAAAGGTGTCTGTTTAGAATATTGAGGATTTTCTGAGAAATTTTTAACTTAATTCAAAGTATTCAGAGAATTTGGGTGTATGCAAGTGCCTGTTAACTCAGTTCTATACGACCTTAAATTTCAAAAGCTAATAAAAAAAAAGTATCAGAGAACACCATAGAATTTGTATCAAGGTGGGGCCAGAGACAAGATGGCGGAAGAGTAAGACGCAGAGATTACCTTCCTCCCCACAGATACACCAGAAATCCATCTACACGTGGAACAACTCCTGCAGAAAACCTACTGAACGCTGGCAGAAGACCTCAGCCCTCCCAAAAGGCAAGAAACTCCCCACGTACCTGGGTAGGGCTAACAAAAAAAGAAAAAACAGAGACAGAAGGATAGGGACGGGACCTGCACCAGTGGGAGGGAGCTGTGAAGCAGGAAAGGTTTCCACACACTAGGAGCCCCTTCGCGGGCGGAGACTGCGGGTGGCGGAGGGGGGAAGCTTCGGAGTCGCGGAGGAGAGCACAGCCGCAGGGGCGCGGAGGGCAAAGCGGAGAGATTCCCACACGGAGGATCGGCGCCGACCGGCACTCAGCAGCCCCAGAGGCTTGTCTGCTCCCCCACCGGTGCGGGCGGGGCTGGGAGCTGAGGCTCAGGCTTCGGTTGGAGCACAGGGAGAGGACTGGGGTTGGCGTCGTGAACACAGCCTGCAGGGGGTTAGTGCACCACGGCTAGCCGGCAGGGAGTCCGGGAAAAAAGTCTGGACCTGCTGAGGAGGCAAGAGACTTTTTCTTCCCTCTTTGTTTCCTGGTGCGGGAGGAGAGGGGATTGGGAGCGCAGCTTAAAGGAGCACCAGAGACCGGCGTGAGCTGCGGCTACCAGCGCGGACCCCAGAGATGGGCCTGAGACACTAGGGCTGCTGCTGCCGCCACCAGGAAGCCTGTGTGCGAGCACAGGTCACTCTGCACACCTCCCCTCCCGGGAGCCTGTGCAGCCCGCAAATGCCAGGGTCCCATGATCCAGGGACGGCTTCCCCGGGAGAACGCACAGTGCGCCTCAGGCTGGCGCAATGTCCCGCCGGCCTCTTTTGCCGCAGGCTCGCCCCACACTCCGTGCCCCTCCCTCCCCCAGGCCTGAGTGAGCCAGAGCCCCTGAGTCACCTGCTCCTTTAACCCCGTCCTCTCTGAGCGAAGAACAGACACCCTCTGGCGACCTACACGCAGAGGCGGGGCCAAATCCAAAGCTGAGCCCCGGGAGCTGTGCGAACAAAGAGAAAGGGAAATCTCTCCCAGCAGCCTCAGGAGCAGTGGATTAAATCCCCACGATCAACTTGATGTACCCTGCATCTGTGGAATACATGAATAGACAACGAATCATCCCAAATTGAGAAGGTGGACTTTGAGAGCAAGATTTATTTATTTTTTCCCCTTTTCCTCTTCTTATGAGTGTGTGTGTGTATTCTTCTGTGTGAGATTTTGTCTGTAAAGCTTTGCTTTCACCATTTGTCCTAGGGTTCTATCTGTCTGGGTTTTTTTTGTTTGTTTGTTTTAACTTTAAAAAAAATTTTCTATCTTAATATTTTTTTATTTTAATAACCTTATTTTATTTTATCTAACATTATTCTATTTTATCCTTCCTTTCTTCCTTCCTCCCTCTCTCTGTCTCTCTCTCTCTGTCTCTGTCTCTCTCTTTCTTTCGACATTTTCTCCCTTTTATTCTGAGCCGTGTGGATGAAAGGCTCTTGGTGCTGCAGCCAGGAGTCAGTGCTGTGCCTCTGAGGTGGGAGACTCAACTTCAGGATACCAGTCTACAAGAGACCTCTCAAGCCCACATAATATCAAACGGCAAAAATCTCCCAGAGATCTCCATCTCAACACCAGCACCCAGCTTCACTCAAAGACCAGCAAGCTACAGTGCCGGACACCCTATGCCAAACAACTAGCAAGACAGGAACACAACCCCACCCATTAGCAGAGAGGCCGCCTAAAATCATAATAAGGCCACACCTCAAAACACACCACCAGACGTGAACCTGCCCACCAGAAAGACAAGATCCAGCCTCATGCATCAGAACACAGGCACTAGTCTCCTCCACCAGGAAGCCTACACAACCCACTGAACCAACTTTAGCCACTGGGGACAGACACCAAAAACAACGAGAACTACAAACCTGCAGCCTGCAAAAAGGAGACCCCAAACACAGTAAGATAAGCAAAATGAGAAGACAGAAAAACACACAGCAGATGAAGGAGCAAGATAAAAACCCACCAGACCTAACAAATGAAGAAGAAATAGGCAGTCTATCTGAAAAAGAACTCAGAATAATGATAGTAAACATGATCCAAAACCTTGGAAATAGAATTAACAAGGACCTAGAAGAACTAAAGATGAAACAAGCAACAATGAACAACACAATAAATGAAATTAAAAATACTCTAGATGGGATCAATAGCAGAATAACTGAGGCAGAAGAACGGATAAGTGACCTGGAAGATAAAACAGTGGAAATAACTACTGCAGAGCAGAATAACGAAAAAAGAATGAAAAGAACTGAGGACAGGCTCAGAGACCTCTGGGACAACATTAAACGCACCAACATTCGAATTATAGGGGTTCCAGAAGAAGAAGTGAAAAAGAAAGGGACTGAGAAAATATTTGAAGAGATTATAGTTGAAAACTTCCCTAATATGGGAAAGGAAATAGTTAATCAAGTCCAGAAAGCACAGAGAGTCCCATACAGGATAAATCCAAGGAGAAACACGCCAAGGCACATGCTAATCAAACGATCAAAACTTAAATACAAAGAAAATATATTAAAAGCAGCAAGGGAAAAACAACAAATAACACACAAGGGAATCCCCATAAGGTTAATATATGATATTTCAGCAGAAACTGTTCAAGCCAGAAGGGACTGGCAGGACATATTTAAAGTGATGAAGGAGAAACACCTGCAACCAAGATTACTCTACCCAGCAAGGATTTCATTCAGATTTGATGGAGAAATTAAAACCAAGTTAAAGACAAGCAAAAGCTGAGAGAGTTCAGCACCACCAAACCAGCTTTACAACAAATGCTAAAGGAACTTCTCTAGGCAAAAAACACAAGAGAAGGAAAAGACCTACAATGACAAACCCAAAACAATTAAGGAAATGGGAATAAGAACATACATATCGATAATCACCTTAAATGTAAATGGATTAAATGCTCCCACCAAAAGACACAGACTGGCTGAATGGATACAAAAACAAGACCTATATATATGGTGTCTAGAAGAGACCCACTTCAGACCTAGAGACACATACAGACTGAAAGTAAGGGGATGGAAAAATATATTCCATGCAAATGGAAATCAAAAGAAAGCGGGAGTAGCAATTCTCATATCAGACAAAATAGACTTTAAAATAAAGACTATTACAAGAGACAAAGAAGGCACTACATAATGATCAAGGGGTCGATCCAAGAAGAAGATATAACAATAATAAATATTTATGCACCCAACACAGGAGCAACTCAATACATAAGGCAACAACTAACAGCCATAAAAGGGGAACTTGACAGTAAGACATTCATAGTAGGGGACTTGAACACCCCCCTTTCACCAATGGACAGATCATCCAAAATGAAAATAAATAAGGAAACACAAGCTTTAAATGGTACATAAAACAAGACGGACTTAATTGATATTTATAGGACATTCCATCCAAAAACAACAGAATACACATTTTTCTCAAGTGCTCATAGAACATTCTACAGGATAGATCATATCTTGGGTCACAAATCAAGCCTTGGTAAATTTAAGAAAATTGAAATTGTATCAAGTGTCTTTTCTGACCACAACGCTATGAGACTAGATATCAATTACAGGAAAAGATCTGTAAAAAATACAAACACATAGAGGCTAAACAATACACTACTTAATAACAAAATGATCACTGAAGAAATCAAAGAGGAAATCAAAAAATACCTAGAAACAAATGACAATGCAGACACGACGACCCAAAACCTATGGGATGCAGCAAAAGCAGTTCTAAGAAGGAAGTTTATAGCAATACAATCCTACCTTAAGAAACAGGAAACATCTCGAATAAACAATCTAACCTTGCATCTGAAGCAATTAGATAAAGAAGAACAAAAAAACCCCAAAGTTATCAGAAGGAAAGAAATCATAAAGATCAGATCAGAAATAAATGAAAAAGAAATGAAGGAAACGATAGCAAAGATCGATAAAACTAAAAGCTGGTTCTTTGAGAAGATAAACAAAATTGATAAACCATTAGCCAGACTCATCAAGAAAAAAAGGGAGAAGCCTCGATTCAATAGAATTAGAAATGAAAAAGGAGAGGTAACAACTGACACTGTAGAAATACAAAAGATCATGAGAGATTACTACAAGCAACTCTGTCCCAGTAAAACTGACAACCTGGAAGAACTGGACACATTCTTAGAAAGGCAGAACCTGCCTAGACTGAATCAGGAAGAAATAGAAAATATGAACAGACCAATCACAAGCACTGAAATTGAAACTGTGATTAAAAATCTTCCAACAAACAAAAGCGAGGACCAGATGGCTTCACAGGTGAATTCTATCAAACATTTAGAGAAGAGTTAACACCTATCCTTCTCAACCTCTTCCAAAATATAGCAGAGGAAGGAACACTCCCAAATTCATTGTACGAGGCCACCATCACCCTGATACCAAAACCAGACAAGGATGTCACAAAGATAGAAAACTACAGGCCAATATCACTGATGAACACAGATGCAAAAATCCTCAACAAAATACTAGCAAACAGAATCCAACAGCACATTAAAAGGATCATACACCATGATCAAGTGGGGTTTATCCCAGGAATGCAAGGATTCTTCAATATACGCAAATCAATCAATGTGATACACCATATTAACAAATTGAAGGAGAAAAAC
>RJWK010015738.1:0-36095 GCA_004363435.1 Platanista minor
TTTCACAGAACTAGAACAAAAATTTCACAATTTGTATGGAAACACAAAAGACCCCGAATCGCCAAAGCAATCCTGAGAAAGAAAAATGGAGCTGGAGGAATCAGGCTCCTGGATTTCAGAATATACTACAAAGCTACAGTAATCAAGACAGTATGGTACTGGCACAAAAACAGAAATATAGATCAATGGAACAGGATAGAAAGTCCAGAGATAAACCCACGCACCTATGGTCAACTAATCTATGACGAAGGAGGCAAGGATATACAATGGAGAAAAGACAGTCTCTTCAATAAGTGGTGCTGGGAAAACTGGAGAGCTACATGTAAAACAATGAAATTAGAACACTCCCTAATATCATACACAAAAATAAACTCAAAATGGATGAAAGACCTAAATGTAAGACCGGACACTATAAAACTCTTAGAGGAAAACATAGGAAGAACACTCTCTGACATAAACCACAGCAAGATCTTCTTTGACCCACCTCCTAGAGTAATGGAAATGAAAAGAAAAATAAACAAAATGGGACCTAATGAAACTTAAAAGCTTTTGCACAGCAAAGGAAACTATAAACAAGACGAAAAGACAACCCTCAGAATGGGAGAAAATATTTGCAGGCAAAGGATTTTTGCAGACGAACAGACAAAGGATTAATCTCCAAAATATATAAACAGCTCATGTAGCTCAATATTAAAAAAAACAAACAACCCAATCGAAAAATGGGCAGAAGACCTAAGCAGACATCTCCCCAAAGAACACATACCGATGGTCAAGAGGCACATGAAAAGCTGCTCAACATCACTAATTATTAGAGAAATGCACATCAAAAATACAATGAGGTATCGCCTCACACCAGTTAGAATGGGCATCATCAGAAAACCTACAAACAACAAATGCTGGAGAAGGTGTGGAGAAAAGGGAACCCTCTTGCACTGTTGGTGGGGATGTGAATTGATACAGCCACTATGGAGAACAGTATGGAGGTTCCTTAAAAAACTAAAAATAGAAGTACCCTATGACCCAGCAATCCCACTACTGGGCATATACCCAGAGGAAACCATAATTCAAAAAGACACATGCACCCCAATGTTCACTGCAGCTCTATTTGCAATAGCCAGGTCATGGAAGCAACCTAAATGCCCATGGACAGATGAATGGATAAAGAAGATGTGGTACATATATATACAATGGAATATTACTCAGCCATAAAAGAAGTGAAATTGGGTCATTTGTAGAGACATGGATGGACCTAGAGACTGTCATACAGAGTGAAGTAAGTCAGAAAGAGAAAAACAGATATTTTTTTGTTTCCGCATATATGTGGAATCTCGAAAAATGGTACAGGTGAACCGGTTTTGTAAGGCAGAAATAGAGATACAGATGTAGAGAGCAAACGTATGGACACCAAGAGGGGAAGTAGGGGGTGGGGATGGGTTGAACTGGAGATTGGGATTGGCATATGTACACCAATATGTATAAAATAGATGACTAGTAAGAAGCTGCTGTATGAAAAATAAATGAATTAAATTAAATTTAAAAAAAAATCCCCTCACACTTCTCCCTTCCTCTTTCTTCTCTCCCAGTCACCCTCTTCCTCGTACAAAACATGGCTCTGGCCATGGACCCCTGCAGAGGGAGGGGAGGCATGCCTGGTCGTGCCTGGGCTTTCCCGTCCCTCCCAAATTAGCCCACGTCCCCCGTGCCACAACGGCCCCTGGCTGGGCTTCCCTTAAGGGGGCATCAGGGGGACCTAGCATCCCTATAGTTGACCAGCTCCTCAAGCTGGGGTCAGCCGTGACCAGGTCCATCACTGATGGGTATGACTTCCTGGCCGTGACATCTGAACCTTCCCCTCAGGCAACGAGTCCATTGTTCTGAGCCTTGCAGCAGCTACTGAGCTAAGGATAAATCTCCACGACATGCCACGGCCGTGGCCGCAGTCACACCACCTGTCAGCACTGCAGTAGCCAGGTCTCAGGATCCAAAGGCAAATTAGAAACTGCCCATACTTTGACTCCTCTAAACAGTAGGAGAGCAACTCTGGAGTCACACAGAGCAGATGTGAGGTCCCCTCTCCACTTCATCCATCTGCACCAACAAGTTTCTTCTTTGGCCTCTGTTTCCTCTGCTGTACATGGAGCCACTGAAGCTCCCAGCTCGGAGTGACTCGAGGGAGGCTGATTGAGAGAACACACCCACAGAATCGAGTAGCCCAGGCCCAGGAAACACTAGTTTTTTATTATTTTTTTTTTGAGGGGGGCCACGCTGCACGCCTTGTGGGATCTTAGTTCCCTGAACAGGGATCCCACCAGGCCCCTCAGCAATGAAAGTGCAGAGTCTTAACCACTGGACCACAGGGGAATTCCCAGCACTAGCTTTTTAAAAACAGAGCTCAGGGCTTCCCTGGTGGTGCAGTGGTTAAGAATTCACCAGCCAATGCAGGGGACACGGATTCGAGCCCCGGTCCGGGAAGATCCCACATGCGGCGGAGCCACTAAGCCCGTGAGCCACAACTACTGAGCCTGCGCTCTAGAGCCCGTGTGCCACAACTACTGAAGCCCACGAGCCTAGAGCCCGTGCTCCGCAACAAGAGAAGCCACCGCAAGGAGAAGCCCGTGTACCACAACGAAGAATAGACCCCGCTCGCCGCAACTAGAGAAAGGCTGTGTGCAGCAACAAAGACCCAACGCGGCCAAAAATAAATAAAATCATACATTTATTAAAAACAAATAAAATTTCAAAATAAAACAGAGCTCCTCTCCCGGCTCTCCAGGTTACCAATTTGCAAAGGTATGTCGCGTCCTGCAAGGAGAATTTAAGGGAAACGCATTTGAGGGTGGGGCTGTTGGGCGCTAGGAGTTCACCCGGCCAACCCCTCTCTCCACCTGCAGCTCACCTGCTGCATGATTTTTCACATTAATTCTTGCCTGTTTGGAATTCCTCACCTGCAAAAAGATCAGAACGACCATCTCACCTGTCTAATCAGGGGAAAGTCTGAGGTCACGACACGATGGAACACAGTGTAAGTGCGCCAGTTGTGCTCTAGACACTTGGAGACTGCCTGGGCCTCGGCCCTTCTTTTCCAGCTGCTCATCCCAGCACGCCGGCCCCTCCCCTGAGCTGCTGGAGGAGGGGTGCCGGCCTGGATTCCCGGTTGCTCTCTTGCAGGCAATTTCCCTTTCCTTTTTGGCCTTTTTGGGCGGGGAGGGGAGCACCTCTCTGAACCCAGCAGTTGGGCCTCTCTGACGCCCCTTTCGCTCGCTGCCCTTAGAACCCAGGGGCTGTCCTGTTAGACTGTCTTAGCGGATTGCTGGCTAATAGCTGCTCTTGAACTTCAGGTATGTCACTCGACCTGCATTTCCTGCTGAGGGACACTGATGTTGTCAACAAAGCAGCTCATCCCTGCTCCTCCACACGGCTCCTTCCTGGCCATCCCTGACCCCGCCCCCCAGCCGGGCTGCCTTTGTGCTGGGAGCTCGGCCTGCCCTGGAGAGAACCACAGAAAACTGAAGCCAGGCTGCTTGAAAAGAGCCAGGTCAGCACATTTGTGAGGTTAAGTCAGCCCCCGAGTGGCCAAGGTGAAAGGCCATGGAGATTCACAGAGATCTTGTCTTTGGGGTTTGAGGTCTAAGCCTCCTGTCCCCGGGGAAACTGTCTTCAGAGGCATGGGAGGAGCCTCCCACAAGTCAGAGCACACGCACCTCCACGTTTTCTGCTGCAGATCATCCAAGAGGAGTCTGTGTCTCTGCAGCACGAAATCAAGCCCCCCCCAACATCTCCCCCGTCCCCCACCCCCAGCCATGGGCCTTGCCTGGAGAGCCACCCACTTCATCCTTGGTTCTTACAGAAAAGATGGCCTCTCTTCCCCAGAAGGTCAGTGATTCTAATGCCCACCTTGTTAGGCGCATCTTCCATTCGCCCATCCTCTGCACAGTAGGAGACCCCGTGGCATGCTTTCCCGGGTCAACTCCTGGCAATGTGACGCGGTAAGTGAGCTTGAGTGAGCATTTCGGTCTCACTGAGAGCCTCAGCGCCTTCATCTGTCAAATAGAGACAAAGCCTCCTGGTGGGTTATTATGGGGGTCACCTGAGAGAGTGGAGTTGAGGCATTGGTCACCTCGGTAGAGCTGGGCTGCTGCAGAGGGTGGCTCCAGCACCCTGAGGACACTACAGCAAACAGGACCCGTCATCTCGCCGCCTTTGCTCAAGCAGGTGTGGGGACCAGTCAGGCAGGTCCCAGGGAGCTGACCATGTTTGCCTTGGATCATGGGGCTGGTCTGCAGCCCTGCTGGCACCACACCCTGTGTGTCAGCCTCCAGGGAGCACTCTGGTCTTTTCCACTGTGTTTTCTGCTCTTTCATCTACCAAGTTTTGGGCAGAGCTGGTGCCCAGAGCACATGCCCCCGAGAACCTGCCCTGTAGGAAGACCGCCCCGCCGGGTACCCAGGGGTCTCGTGCCAGCCCGGGGCTAACTCTGTGCTGGGCACTCACCCAGCCCACCACCGTCTCAATGTCCTCCGTGTGCTAACTCATCTTGTCCTCACATTTCCCTATGGGGTCTGAATTCTCTCAGCAAATATCTACTGAGTGCCTGCTCTCTGCAAAGTGCAGAGACCCATCAGCAAGCAAAGCATCTCAACTTCCCTGCCCGGGTGAGCCTTCCATCCTAGCTGGGGAGACAGACCACCCAGAAAACAGGAGACACACATTACAGAATGTGCTAGAAGGAGCAAAGCATGGCCGTGTTGAGCAGAGACTTGACAGATTAGACAATAAGCCACAGGCATTGTTATCCCCACTTTACAGACGAGGAGACCGAGGTACAGATGGACAGAGGGACTTGGTCAAGGTCAAGCAGTTTGTCCTTGAACCCAAGTACTCTGACTTCAGAGCCTGTTCTCTAAACGAAGCATCACAAACTTTTTCCTAAAAAGGCCCAGGAGTAAATATTTTAGCCTTTGCCGGCCACATACGGACTCTGACACCTGTTCTTTGTTTTGTTACAACCCTTAAAAAATGTGGAAACTATTCTGGCTCTCAGGCAGCCCAAAAACAGGTGCAAGGAGTGGCTTTTCAATCCTTGCTCTAAGCCATTAGCCTTCCCAACTTTCCTAATTAAGTTAACATTTCTCAAAACCCAGCATGACATGAGGTGGGTGCCATTACTCCCATTTTACAGACTAGGAAATTGAGGCTCAGGAAAGTGAAGTAACTTGGCTGTGATTACAGAGCCAGAATTCCAGCCCCGGTCTGTCTGGGTTGGCAAGATCCAGGCACTTTCTCCATTCTGCTCCAAGTGTCTAACTTTTGATACCGCGTTTTTAAATCCTTGCTTTAAAATGCAACATTGGGATAAATTAGAAGGTTGGGATTAACATATACACCCTACTATGTATAAAATAGATAACCAACAAGGACCTACTGTGTAACACAGGGAACTATACTCAATATTTTGTAATAACGTATAACGGAAGAGAATCTGCAGAAGAATAGATACGTGTGTGTATAACTGAATTGCTGTGCTGTACACCTGAAATTAACACGATATTGTAAATCAACTATACCTCAATAAAAAAATAAATTAAATAAAATGCAACATTCACGATTCCTCAAAAAATTAAACATAGAATTACCATATGGCCCAGCAACTCTACTTCTGGGTATATACTCAAAAGAATTGAAAGCAGGGACTCAAACAGGAATTTACACACCCTACGTTCATAGCAGTATTACCCACAATAGCCAAGAGTGGAGGCCCCTCGAGCGTCCATGGATGGATGAATGGACAAGCAGAATGTGGTGCATCCACACAATGCAATAGTGTCCCGTCATAAAAAGGAAGGACATTCCGACACCTGCTACAAAGTGGATAAATCTTGAGGGCATGATGCTCAGTGAAAGAAGCCAGTCATGAAAGATCAAACACTGTGTGATTCCGCTTACTTGAAGCCCTAGAGGAGTCCAATTCATAGAGACAGAAAGTAGGATGACGGGGGCCAGGGGCTCGGGGGGAGACGGGAGTGAGTGTTTCATGCGGGCAGGTTTCAGGCTGGAGAGATAAAAGAGTTCTGGGGACAGACGGTGGTGATGGCTGTAGAACAATGTGAACAGATTTAATGTTACTCACCTGTACGCTTAAAAATGGTTGAAATGGTACATTTATGTTTTGTGTATTTTACTACAGTCAAACAAACAAAGCATCCACGGGAGGAACAGTTCACCAGACACTGACGTCTCCCTCCCCTGCAAGTGAATGTCCATCCACGTGTCACCAACTTGTCTCGGGGAGCGGAGAGACCCGGAGACAGAGACCCACGTGGGAGGCAGGTGATGGAGATGAAGACTCGCCGCGGTTCTCTCCCGGCCGGAGGCGGACGCGGACAGATCAGGCCCACGGAGTGACCTGGCCGCCCCCAAGTCCCAGGCCAGGCCTCCAGTTCTGAGCTCTAAGCTCCTTCCCACGACCCGACCCTATGGCCGCCACCCCTCATACGGGGAAGCTGTGGGGGGCGGGGCCCATGTCCCGCCAACCGCCTGCTCCCACCTGGGCTTCCCGGGAGGACCTGGCTGAGCCTGGCTGACAGTGCCAACCTGTTTGTCTTCATTGTCCCAGGGAAGCGCTGTTGTCACAGCCCAGGGAGGAGTGGTTGGCCCCAGAATAGCCCCTGCAGGAGGTGAGTCATTGCAGGTGTGCCCGTCAACTCACGAACTGACCCTGAACGCGCACACAGCGGCACCCTGGGAGGCCACCACTTACCGGAAAACTACATTTAATTGGTAGTGATAGTCACTGTTTATTGAGCTCCTATTAGATGCCATGCACTAAGCCTGAATATGTGGCTTGTGTATTTCATTGAATTCCCACAGTCACCCAAGGAGGAAAGCACCACCATCCCCACTTTCCAGGTGAGGAAGCTGAGGTTTTGAAAGGTCAGGGGCCCCTGCCCAGCATCAGTCGGTCAGTTGGGAAGGCCACTCCGTGGGCCCCTCTCAGTCTCCAGCACACTGGCTTGACCTCTGACCTTTGAGGGTGCAGTGGACTTTGGAAGGAGACAAAAGTTGTTCAGAGTTGAGGGGAGCTGGGCACGGGTGCTGGAGTATAAGCAGGAAGAAGGCATGGGCTGGGTGGATGGTGCTCATGGGGAAACAGAAGGACGTTTTCAAGAAGTTTGGTGACAAGGGAAGAGGGGCAGTGACAGGAATGTAGCTTCTAGGGTCAGCATGTGGAAGAAAGGGTGTTCCAGGGTGGGGAAGTCTTGAGCAGCTGTTGAGGGTGAAGCCGGCCAGGAGGGTGTTGAATTGTGTCCCCCTAAAAGATATGTCCATCCCCTACCGCCCGGTACCCGTGAATATGACCTTATTTAGAAGTAGGGTCTTTGCAGATGTAATCGAGTTAAGATGAGGTCATACTAGGTAGGGATGGGCCCCAAACCCGTTATGACTGGTGTCCTTATAGGGAAAAAGACATGTGGACACAGACACAAACAGAGGGAGGACAGTGTGATGAGACATCAAGAGATGAAGGCCATGTGAAGATGGAGGCAGAGACTGCAGTAAACCGTCTACAAGCCAAGGAGCGCCGAGGACTGCCAGCAGCCGCCAGAAGTTAGGAGACAGGCTTGGAAGGGTCCGCCCCTGGAGACTTCACATGAAACCAGCCCGGCCGGCACCTTGATCTTGGACTTCTGGCCTCCAGAACTGTGGGAAAATAAATTTCTGTTGTTTAAACCACCCAATTTGTATAATTTGTTATGACAGCCACGGGAAACTAATACACAAGTTAAACAGATCGACTCCGATTTCTTGGAATTGGACACAGAATCAGATGTGACCTTGTGATGTGAGCAGAGGGATGACAGCAGGCTACCCCTCCCTTCCACACTCTCCCCTGGGGCACCAGGGACCTCAGGAATCCCTGGCAGGGGGCGGGGGTGGGGAGCGGAGCTGGCTGCAGGAAAATCTCCCATCCATCACCAAAGGAGGCCTGTCAGAGTGTCAGGACAGGACAGGAAACCACTGTCTGGCAGGAGAAGCTCCCAGCCTCCTTTAATGCTTAAACACCAGCATTTGGGTTCCACTGGGAAAGAAAACAAGAAGACTCTGGGGGCTTCCCTGGTGGCGCAGTGGTTGAGAGTGCGCCTGCCGATGCAGGGGACGCAGGTTCGTGCCCTGGTCCGGGAAGATCCCACATGCCGCGGAGCGGCTGGGCCCGTGAGCCATGGCCTCTGAGCCTGCGCGTCCAGAGCCTGTGCTCTGCAATGGGAGAGGCTACAACGGTGAGGGGCCCGTGAACCGCAAAAAAAAAAAAAGTTTTATCTGGAATTCTTTATCTATACAAACTGTCAATCAAAGGGTGGAATAAAGATGTTTAAAAATATGTAAGATTTTTAAGATTTAAAAATTGTACCTCACATGCATTCTTTCTCAGGAAGCTACTGGAGGATGTGCTTCACTTGAGCAAGAAAGTCAACCCAGAAAGAGAAAGACCTGGGACACAGGACACACTGTATGTAGCACAGAAAAATACAAACAGATTCTCACTGAAGTTGAAGGGAACTCTCAGGAGGAGAACTGTGCCAGAAGCCAAGAGGCCAACTGTCCAGATACAAACGGGAAGACGAGAGCTCCAGAAAGGATGTCTCCACTGGAAAAACAAACAACAACAAAACAAAACAAAACGTGAAGGATTACCTGATGTGTGTGATTTTGTTGAGAGGAGTTTTTCAGGTTTGTCAGATAAAGTTGGGGAATAAGTGGTCTGTAGTATATAAAAAAATTGAGGCAATAGTTAACTCCAGGAAAACCAAAATGTTGCACAAGAAAAGAAAAAGTAATCTTAGTGCCATAAGTAGCTGAGTTGTGACATTTATGGAGCCATAATAATGCCAACCCTAAACATTGGTTTGGCCAAAGATTATGATATAAGTAAATTATGAAGATGGTGGGTAGGATGGAAGAGGCTGAGAGCATGTGGCAGGTGGAGGTGCAAGTGCGCTAAAATGGAAAAAGACAAGAAATAATACGGTAGTCATGTTAGTTAAAAATGTGGAGGTATAGATTAAAAAATAAAACAGTTAAGAGACTTGAAAGTAAGTAACTCAAGGGGAAGGGAATGGGAGGTGGGAAAGGGTGTGGTGACAAACACAAACCTTGCAACACTGACTTTTAAAGCAATGTTAGAGGGCTTCCCTGGTGGCGCAGTGGTTGAGAGTCCGCCTGCCGATGCAGGGGACACGGGTTCGTGCCCCGGTGCTTTATTTTGGATGCCGGCAACTGGTTGGGGAGGGTGAGAGGGTGGACTGCTGTCCAGAGGCCGACTCCACCCCGACCCTGCCACCAACTGACAATCAGGGGGCAAAGAGCTTTTATAGACGGAGGGAGGGGGCTCCATGCAGAAACAGAACAGCCAGCTCGGACCGTCATCTTGAAATTGGTCATCGGTGGTCTGACCAGTGTCATCTTGTTTGTTTTAGGTACAGTTAGTCTTCCGTTCCAGGGTGGGTTTGTTCCCATTTCCTTGAGGCCAGTTCTCGGAATTGCGGCAGCTGACGTCATGGCTACAGCCTGTTCATCATGCAGTTTACTTCTTTCATCTGGTGGAGGTTTCAGTATCCATAAGACAGCTCACAGGACATGGCTCAGAATATCATCTACAGCCCTTGAGAAGGAGCTAAAGGTCCCTGACTCTGCTTAGTGACTAAACTTTTATTGTTTGTCCTATTTGACTGCTTTCCTTTGCTGCTGCATTTTCTCACTTCTCTAATTAACCTTATTCTTTGGCTAAAGTTTTTCCACAGACAAAAGGCAGGCGGAGGACGTGGGGGGAGGGCGGGGCGGGGGGGAAGGACCATAGGGTCCCAATGCATTTCATCACGGCCGCCTTCTCCCCGTGTCTTCACACCGTCTCCCTCCACTTGTGTCTGTCTCTGTCTAAATTTTCCCTTTTTATAAGAACACCAGTCATCTCGGGTTAGGGCCTCACACTGATGCCTCATTCTCATTTGATCACCTCTGTAAAGACCCTGTATCCCGATAAGATCACATTCTAAGATACAGGGGTTAAGAACCCCAGCACATCTTTGGGGGGGGTCACATAATTCAACCCACAGCACTGCCTGTTTCATCTTGGAGGAGCCGGGGGCGGGGGGTTGGGGGGGAGGAGGGGGAGATGCAGTGGGTGGGAGGGGTAGGAGGGAAAGCTGGGCCGACAGAACAAAGGCAGTAAAACGCAAAGTCAGGGCACAAAACCCTGACAGTGCCAAAGCTGAAGTGGTGAGAGCGATATAACTGCGGAAGCACTGACGGCTTTTTGAGATTTGTCTAGAAAGCGACTGGGGTCTAACCTCGGTCCAGTCTGGATCAAGTTCCTGGTGGGGCAGCAGGTAATGGACCCAGGAAGAGCATCTGGCTCCCCGGGCACAGTCCTGGGAAGACCCCTGCAGGTGGAAAGCCGGTGACCTTCCCAGGGGGCAAGCAGCATTCGTTCAAGGTTAAAGGTGGCAAGTTCCTGACTCTGACGGCTGAGCACGCTGTTTACCGTCTGTGATGAAGCAGGTCCTTTCAGCAGCACCGCCCACGTTTTACAGTCCAGGAGGCTGCCGGCCAGGTCTCGGGCTTCAGAGCCATGGGCCTCTCTCAGATGAGGAAGCCTCAACCCTAAAAACTGGTACCAGAGAAAACACGTACAAGCAAGGCCGAAGGGGCCCGACCGTCCTCCCTGTGCTCGTGTGACTCAGGAAGCACGATTATGCTTTGAATGCCTTTGTTCAGGAGCACACCTGAGACGGCAGCGGTCTCAGCCTGCTGGACACTTGTTAGAAATGGTGACATCTGAGCGTCAACACGACACCATCAGTTCCCGAAACTGGGCTCAGAGGGGTCGCAGCTGATCCAGCCTCACGGACCATCTTGCCTCTGTCAGGCTCCCGACCGGTGTCCTGTGTCCTCCTGGAAGGCTGGCCAGGAGCAGTTGTCCACACCTAGTTCCTCCATGCAGGGCCTGGAAGAGGACCCGTGTGCAGGCGCTGTTAGGAGGGGACCGCAGGAAGCCCCAACGATGGGGTGCCGGAGGGTGAAACAGGCGGAGGAAAAACGATTCAAGACACAGTGGAGTGGGTCAAAGCGGGCGCGGGTCTCAGAGTTGTCAGGTGAGGCTGGACAGGCAGCAGCCTTACCCGTCCATCCCTGGCTCCCACAGTCGAGGGGTCACTCCTGCAACTCCAGGGGGGACCTGCACACCAGGTGGGCTCCTTGAGGAGAAGCCGGGGGCAGAGAGTGAACAGGGAGCTGCAGCTGGGGCCCCCCCGGACCTGCTCGCACAGCAGCGGCTGGGATCGGGGGACAGGGCGCAAGAGGCGCTGGGCACACCCGTCACCCATCACGGCTCTTGCGGGCAGGGGTGGAGGTGGCAATGAGCTGGGTGGGCCCGGCCCGCCCGCTGAAGCGCAGTCCCAGCCCCCTGGGAACCGGGCCTCAGCCAGCAGGGGAAGCCGGAGGGAGCAGGTGAAGGCAGGGCGGGGAGTGGGGTGGCCACCGTGTCCCTGCTGACTCATCAAAGCAGGAAACGCCCCTCCCTGGAGCCACAAAGGACCGGGCCTGTGCCCCACTGTCAGCAGCTGACCCCCAGCTGGCGGTGGGGGGCATCCTGCCCGGTCCTCCCAAATGAGTGCCCACTGGATATGTGGTGACCGAAATGCCCGTTTATTTCGCACCTGCTACGTGCCCAGGGCTCCTCCCACGGTATTTCACTGATTATCCCACATCCCTGCAGGGCAGGCGAGTGTGGGCCCCAGCTTCAGAGGAGGCCACTGCAGGTCAGAAGGGCTGGCCTCCCACCAAAACCCACACAGTGGGTACGAGGCAGGGCCTGTTCAGAACGCAGGGCTGTGCCTTCCCTCCCTGCTCCAGGCCCAGCGCTGACTTGGTTTTATGTGCCTTGTCGACACCCTGCCAGGACACAGGCAGAGGGAGCACACCGTGGGAAAGCCTGTGAGGGCCCTGCCATGGTGTGCGCGTGCGTGTGCGTGTGTGTGTGTGTGCGCACACACACGCACGTAGTGGGACGAGGAAAAACCGCATATTCTCAGAACCACCTGCTGTGCTTTGGTTCTCATTCACACCTACACAGGCATGAAGATCTCACAGACAGACGTGTGTGGGTGTGACCATGACCCAAAGTTCAAGTTCTTGTCCGTGAATAAGAATGTTCACGGCGTGCCCCGAGCCTCATGTCCCTGGTGTGTCTGATGACTCCCAACACCTGGGTATGTGGGGCAGCCTCTACCCAGACCTTAGCAAGCTGGTGGCAGCCTCGGGTTAGGAAAACAGGAAGGAGCCCAGCCATAGGGCCACTGAAATCCTCCCCAAGCGCGGGTCTTGAAGCTTCTCTGCAGCCCTCTGCCCCGCAGAGTTTCAGTGGGAAATCATGGTTCCTAAGTGCACAATTCTGGAATAGCCAAGTACACTATAGAACTCTGTACTCTGGGATATTACAACTTCTGAAAGTTACACACTCAGAGAAAGCGTGGGGAGCAACGCATAGGACCCTGGCCTTCTGCTGCGCGGGCTCACGCTGCATCTGTCCTGGAGCCACTGGCCTCTCGTCTCGGGGCTGAGTACCACATGCCACACCTCCCAGGCTGCCTGATCAGCTGTCTGGGCTCAGACAAGGAGAGGCACTGGCTGGATCTGGAGGGCGGAGGAAGGGAGAAGCATTCACTTTACAGCACACTCCATGGACTCAGCTCCAGCCCCGCCCAACAGGCCTCTGTTCTAGCTTTTCAGCGTGGGTGGGGCGGGGAGTGGAGGGGGATCTTGGCTCTTGGTCCCTGGCAACACCCCTCCCTTCTCTCCAGCCAGGGGAGGGAAGGCGGGTGGGGATGGTGCTCCCTGAGATGCTGGTCTCTGGGCTGTCTCTCCATCTAGGCTTGCCAGATTTAGGGGAGAAAAACAAAAGCAAGGATGCCCGGTTAAACTTGAACTTGAACGTCAGATAAACAAATATTGCATAGGATATACTTGTACCCCAAAATTACTTGTCGTTTATCTAGAATTCACACTGAACCGTGTGTTCTGAACCTTAGCACCCGCCCCCATGGGCTGTCAGCTCTTCTATCCTCATGCAATGAATTCTCCACATTAAACACACCATGTTTTAAACGTTTAGAGAGATTTCTGCATACCTAGTGGGATGCTGATTGAGTTATACTCAGGAAAAACGCCTGGATAGAAATACACTAAACTGTTAATAGCCGTTATCTCTGGTTAATGGGCTTACAGGTGGTTTTTATTTTCTTGTTTATACTTTTCTGTATCTTCTAATTTTTTTCAACCACTATTTCCCAGAAACTATTTTAATGATTCCAGTAACAAATGCTCTCTCCTCCTTGGCACCTGAGTCCAAAAGGGCAGCTTCTGCAGGCATGGGGGAGGGGATGGAGTGGACTTTGGCAGCTGTGGGTCCCAGGCCACATGAATAATTAACCCTCAAGAGGGAATCTCAGGGGTCTGATGTCAGTCTGAGCACCCACAGAGAGGGGGCTGTGATGAGAACAGTGATTTGAAAAAGTAGTTTGGGTGCAGTTCCCGCACTGGGCACTTTTGGATGGGGGGGACTGTGCAGGTGGCAGCCCTGCCAGGTGCCCCCGTCACTCAAGCAGAGGCTGCTGCCCACCAGGAAACGAGGAAGACTCGGGATGTTCAGGGGTGAAGTGGGCTGAGCGGCACCAGCCGAGGCGCATGTGTGCGGCAGGGACGCGACTAACATCAGTTGCAGAAGCATATTCCCTGACAAAGTGTCCCCATCTTCCCCAAAGAAAAACGGAGATCACAAGATGGGTTGTGGATTACGACCTCATTTTTATTTTTTTGAAGGAGGAAGGTACGCATTCATCTGCTTAGAAAAGAGTCTGCAAGGCTATAAACAGAATGTGGACTTGTCCTTTCTGGGTGCCTCACAGACTGGCTGCAGGAAATGAGAGGCTCAGCAGCCCCACACCCGAGCCACGGGGCTGGGGGCGGGGGCGAGGGGCCCTTCTAGGGCGTTGCCTTCACACAAAACCCATCCCTCTGCATCTTCTAGCAAAATGCTCCTTCCACAGGTTGGGACAGTCATCATTTTAATCAGTGCTTCTGCTAGAAATCTCTTTATTGTTCTGTAGTCTGATACATTCTCTATTACTTGCAATGCTTGACAGGCATCCCACAGAAATCATCAAAAGAAATGATGTGTTTTTCACTTGTTGGCCAAAGTCAGTTGATAAAATGCGAATTGCGTTGTTATTCACTTTGCATATTCAGGTAGCTGATCCAGATGTCATAGGATTAATTTTTCACTTACTTCTATATTAACCTTATAATTGCAAAAAAAAAAAAAATTGTATACTGTTGCTTTAATTCAATAAAAGACCTTTAAAAAAAAAAAAAAAAAAAAAGCAGGTGGCCCTGAAGCTCCCGCTAGGTCCTGGCCACTGGCTAACTCCAGTGAGCACCTCCTTCCAGACTGTGCCAGGAAAAGTTCTGGGCAGGATCTCAGAGCCCACCCCTCACTCATTCCTCAGGGCCTGGTGGGGGAAGCCCTAACGGATTCAGGTCTTGCTGGGGTGTCCACTCCTGAGAAGGGGTTAGCCTCGCCCCTTGGGAACTGCTTGGACCAAAAGTGAGTGTGTGCATGTGTGTGCGTGTGCGTGTGTGTGTGTGTGTGTGCGTGCACATGGGGGTGGAAGGGGACACAGGCCATCCACTGCAGAGACCAGACACTTCAGGAAGCCCCCTGCTCCCTGTTCCCTTTTCTATAAAGTGCTTGAGTCCGGCAGTGGCAGTGGGACTCTGTCTGGTCAGTGGTCAGGAAGGTGAAGTCCCCAAGGCCTTCTGGACAAGGTAATAAAAGAGCTGTGAGAATAGAAGCCCTTTGCTGCCTGCCCCTCCCTGCACTGGCTGTTGTCCTAGGAGGGTGTGATGACTGGAGCCCCTGCAGCCATTTGTCACTGTGGGGAAAGCCAAGAAAATCTCTTCAACTCAGTGCCCTCCCTCCACAGTTCATGAGGCAATTGAAAGTATTGCTATCAACTATACTTCAATTTTAAAAATACACTCAAAAAAAATCTTTTTAAAAGAAAGTATTGCTTTTGCCTCTGAGAGTTAGGGATTCTATTATTTATGGCCAAAAGCACTAGAGTCATACTGCTGACAGACAAATAAATGGCCAGGAGGCCAGCTTAGTCATTCTGGGTAGAATTTAGCTGACACCTGACCTAAAACCTACATACACAGATGCTATAAATGAAAACTTTGCCCCTTGACATTTCCTCAACTCCCCATTCCCACAAGACCATAAACTTCTGTTTGTGAAATGATTCCCAGTTGCCCTGGGGCCCAGGACACCTGCAGTGGAGGCGGATTGTCCAGTGGGGTTGAAGGTTCAGTCTGGGGGTAGGGAGTAGGAAGGCAGATTCACCTGGCCCTTCTCTTTAATCACCTAATTGTTATTATTCTCACACAATAGTCACTAATTCTTTCCCTAAGGTCCTGGACAAGGGCCCTTTTCGCGTTGTCACAGGTCCTTTCTTTCTGACTCCTAGGTGTGCCTAGCAGGCAGCTCCAAGAGCAGAAGTGGACACTGGCTCAGCATCCCTAGTACAGCAAGGAGGGGGCCAATGGGAAGCCTGCTCCCAACCTCACCCTCCGCAGGGCCGGACCTAGGCAGCAGGTCTGGAGGTGTAAAGGTTCTATTTATAGAACTCTCCGACCTGCCTGCCGACCTTCAAGCCATGAAGCAGGCAGGCAGGTGGGCAGAAACACTTGTGAGGCACCCACTGAATACATCATTCACCCAGCTGCTCCCGGAGCAGGAGAAGGTCTTGTAACATCTCCTGGATTAACTAGCAAGCAAGCGTAGACTTGGCTTCATCTAACGCCTTGTTCTTTCATCCAGTACACGTATCGAGCATTTTCCATGGGCCATTTCTCTGCTCTCAGGTGGAGGTGCCCACGGTGGGCAGAATAAAGGCCTCTCCCCCTCCCCCCGCCAGGGATGATGATCCTGGTCCTGGCACATGTGAGTGTTAATTTATCTGGTGACAGGGATTCTGCAGCTGTGCTTCAGTTAAGGATCTTTGAGCTGGGAGATTACCCTGGATTACCCAGGTTGGCCCATCGTCCTCCCAGGGGAGGACAGTCAGAGGAGCAGACCTTTGGGGAAGCGGAAGAGGGAGGGAGGATGCCATGGCCGGCTTTGAGGATGGAGAAGAGGCCACAGGCCAAGGAAGATGGGCAGCTTCTAGAAGCTGGAAAAGGCAGGGAAAGAATTCTCCCCTGGGATTTACAGAAGGAACCAGCCCTGCTGCCCCCTGATTTTATCCCAGCCGGGCCCACATCAGACTTCCGGCCTGCAGCACCGCGAGCTGATAAATGCGCGCTGTCTTAAGCCGCTGAGCCCGCGCTAACACGTTACAGCAGCCACGGGGGAGCCAGCCCGGCCATCTTCCCACTCCTGCTCCGTTCCCGGGCGCCCCCCAGCCCGGCCCTCCCCCTTGTGCTTGACACCTTCCTCCTGCCACCTTCGACCTCCAGACTCTTCTCTCCCGATAACGGCATCTGAGCACGATGGTCCAGTTTTAGGCCAAGGGGGGGGGGGGGTCTTACAGGCCCGAACTGTAACTGCCTGGATTTACAGCTGAGGACCCAGAGGCCAAGACAGGGATCTCGGCAGAGCCCGAAGGCCTTCATTTCCCCAGGTGCACACAGACACAGGGCTGCCTCCAAGAACACCCGGCCCAGGAAAAGAGGCTCCACTAGTGTCCCGAGAGGAGGCCTTTCCCCACTGGTCGCTCCTCAGGAGTAAAGACCAGGCTACTCACATCTTCAGGACCTGAACACCACCCGCTCTCTGCAAGGGGCTGGTGGGCCTGACACCTGTCCATCCACATCCACTGGACAAACGGCCTGACCCTGCCCCCCTCACTGGCTCTGAGCCCAGCAAACCACAGCAGGACGTGTCTCTCCATGAAATACAGCCCCAGGGTGGGGACGGGGATGGGGTGGGGGCTGGTGCAGGGATGGGGCGGGGATGGGATGGGACGGGGCAGGGGCGGGCAGCGTTACTCTCCTTGCGTGGGCTACACAGAAAAGGGCCACGTGGACTTAGGGCGTTAACCCTCTACCCCTGCCACAGCCCAGGTGGTTTGTTAGTTGAAGAGAGAACGGGCGTGGGGTTGGGGCTGCGGCCCCACCTGCAAAAGCACAACTTTGTCATTGCAGAGGCTTCCTTTCAGCCGAACCTAATCCATCAAGACAAGTCATGCTCTTTATCTAAATAGTATTTTAAAAATTTAGGTTGTGTTGGCTTTACAAGTTTGCTTTGCTTTTATGACTATGTGAGGGCTATAAGTAAAGTAGCTTAAATCGGCGTTGGTAGTTTGCAGGAATAGCTTTCCTCTCGCCCTGTCTTCACGCTACCCGAGAGTATGAGTTAACCAGAGCTGCTGTAACAAAGCGCATTTATTCTCTCACTGTTCTGGAGGCTGGAAGTCTGAGGTCAAGTGTCACAGAGCCGGTTCCCTCTGGGGGCTCTGAGGCAGGGTCTGTCCCAGGCCCCTGTCCAGCTTCTGCTGGTGGCCGACAGGCCTTGGTGCTCCCCGGCCTGTAGGCGCATCACCCCATCTGTGCCTCCGTCACGTGGCTTTCCTCCTGGGTGTCTGTCTCCGGGCTCCTCTTCTGGGTGACTCTTCCCCCTCTGCCTCGGTCTCCTGAGGGCACCAGTCGGTGGATTTAGGACCCACCCCAAATCCCAGATGATCCTTAAATGAATTACATCTGCAAAGCCCCTATTTCCACATAGGTCACACCCATAGGTACCGAGGTGTAGGACCTGGACATACTTTGGAGGGGACGCTGTTCAAGGCAGTACACCGAGGTTGAGAAGTGATGCTCCAGCCCAACCCGCCATCTTTCAGAAGCGGCAACAGGGCCGGGGAAGGTAGCGCGGAAGGGCTGGCACCGACCAGCTGTCCTCAGACCTCACCCCTGCAGCCGTTGCCCATGCAACTGCTTGGTGCCTCCTCCTCACAGGACTGTAGAATCCGTGTCTTCTGTTGGTCCAGAGATGTCCCTCTTGAGGCCAGGCCTGTGGCCCGAAGCTCTGGGCAGAGGGGCAAGAAAGGCAGCATCAGAGACCAGGGTCAGATCCCGGCTCTGCCCCTTTTTGGTGTCATTCAACCTCTTTGCCACCGAGGCTCTGAGGGCTCCCCTGGGGAGCCTATAAACATATCTGCTGGGCTTGGCTGTGGCCACAATCCACGAACATGTGTCTTCTGTCTCTACAAGTTCAGAAAACAGCAGTTAGCAGTTCACCCTTAGCCTAGAAGCTGGAGGCCAGCCCTCCCCATGAGGATGGGATCGAGAACATCAGGCCCGAGCCTGCACGCAGCCCGTCTCTAGAATTGGCAGCTAAGGGCGGGGGGAGGGGGCCCACACCCCAGGCAGAATCTGTCCCAGGAGCTGCTGTGTCCACAGCTCCGCTAAGCTCACTTCATGGTGGGGAGGGGAGTGGGGCTGGTTAGTTATCAAGCAGCCATAATTTTTTTAAACGGCTTTACTGAGATACAACTCACACACCATACAATTCACCCCTTGAAAGTGTTCAACGTAGTGGCTTTTGGTACCTTCGCAGAGTCGTGTGACCATCCGCACACTCAACTTTATTAGCCTTTCCATCACTTCCGAAAGAAACATTACACTTTCACTAACACCCTGCCACCGCCCCCCCACCCCCCCAGCCCCTGGCAACCAAACATCTCCTTTGTTTTGCTATGGCCTTGCCCGCTTTGGGCATTTCATGTGAACGGGATGGGATCGTGTAACACACGCTGCTCTCGCTCCCTCCTTTTCCTACTTTTGCTACCCCCGACCCTCCACCGCTACCTACGCCCATCTGCCTGGCACCTGCCCCAAAGAAGATGGCTCCTCTCTTGATGGGGTGGGGCACCTGTTACGAGTGGTACCTGTTACCTGTTCTTTGGTGGCTTGGGGGAGAGGTGTCTGGGGAGACGCCCTCAACGGTTCCTTCAGTGCAGACCCACGGGAAAGTACCACAGGCGACGAAGAGCATCCTCCTACGGGGTCCATGTGGGAATCCGACACGCCTGGACGTGGCGCGCAGAGGCTTCCTGGAGAAAACGGCCAGGACTGGGGGGAGGGCGGGCAGCAGGCCAAGCCAGGAAGCCCCAGGGGGAGGGGACAGATGTGTGAGTGGGGCCGCTGGACCCTCAGGGGCCGGGAGGGAGGTCCAGGATGGTGACCGGAAGTGGGGCTGGACAAAGGCTAGAGTCTAGCTCCACCCCGGGCGCTTTGCCACCGTGTCCTGTCCCAGCGCCCACTGGGGGCTGCAGCCTCTGCAGACGGGGTCCGTGGTGTCTCCTCCGATTCTGTCACCCTCACGCCTCCCCCAAAGTCCTTGGCCCCGAAGTGGCAGCCAAAGACAAGAAACAAGCAACTCACCAGGCTGGAGAGAATCCTGTTCCCCTCATTTCATGGCTGGTGCTGCAAATGGCAAAGCACGTTGTCTTTGTAACGCAAGAAATGTAACCCCTTTTCTAACAGAATTATGACATCTGTGGGTTGCAGTAAAACTTATGGAATAAACTTACTTGTGAGAAATCCAAGTTCTGAAGTATATGAAAATAATTTTGGGGCGGGGCGAGGGATAAATGAAGAGTTTGGGATTAGCAGATACACACTGCTATATATAAAATAATAAGGACCTACTGTATAGCACAAAGAACTACATTCACTATCGTGTAATAATATCTTGTATAACGAAAAAGAATCTGAGAAATAACACACATGTATAAAACTGGGTCACTGTGCTGTACGTCTGAAACTAACACAACATCGTAAGTCAGCTCTACTCCAGTAAAACAAAAAACAAATTAAAAAATATTTATGTTTTATACTCTTCAAACAACCAAGAATTACTAGGTAGACGTTATATAAGTAGGGTTGCCAGATAATACATAGGGCACCCAGTTAAGGGTGAATTTCAGATAGACAGCAATTTTTTCATCGTAAGTAGTCATAAGTAATAAAGTACAAATTATAAGTATCCATAAGTTATTCATCATTTTTTGTAAGTCTAATGCAATATTTGGGGCATACTTATGCTAAAATTATGGATCATTTTTAAAATTTCAAATAAAATGTTAATACAGTTGAGAAATGTAAATTTTAATAAAAAATTAATAAATTGTGTTACGGCTAACTTTTTAGCGTAAGGACGTCTCCTGCAATATTTGGGATATACTTTCACTAGAAAATGATCTTGGGCAATAGGTTTGCCTTCTGGGGCCCCCGTCTGTCCACGTCTAAGGTGTCAGTGCCGTCACCCACGCCCCCACCCCCATTTAGTCAGGATCCTCCTCATCCCCTGGCTGTGGCGACAGTGGCCTCGGTTTGAACCAACAAGGTCAGGGCAGTCGGGCCCTGGCTGTGACGCTCTGACTCAGGCAGGCCAGGAAGCTTCCTTCCAAGGGGCAGTGGGAACGCAGGGAGCCCTTCCCCGGGGCTGAAGGCACAGGGAGAGCCGGGCTGAGAGTGAGGACGATGGGGAGGCCACCCAGGAAGGCGTGTTCACGTAGGTCGACGTGATGATTTCCTGTGGCAGGTCCCAACGGGCCGTCTCTGGCTTTGATGACTGAAGGAAAAATGTGCCCGGATCAGCAGAAGCGGGTTCCTGCGACGCGGCATCCTCAGCGCCTGTGTGGTTGTCTGTATTAACCTCTTGCCTCCCGATGTTTCATCTCCGGAGAGGAAGCACGCTCCGGGCCCCAGCGGCTCTGTCAACCCACCCTGCGTCCCTTGGGAAGACAGCACCTTCGGTTCTGTGGGTTTACTTGGGTGCCAGGTGGGGACACTGATGTTCACCCAACTGAAGGGGGACTCCATGGGAGCCTGGTGACGCTGTGCAGCCCTCAGCACCCAGAGCTGCTGGTAAGGGTGGGGGAAATGTGATGTTTAATTTTATGCATCCGCTTGGCTGCACCACGGTGCCCAGACATTTTGGTCCAACATTATTCTTGATGTTACTGCAAGGGTGTTTTCATATTTTTACATTTTTATTTATTTATTTATTTTATTTTTTAATTTTGTCTGGCCTCACTGTGCAGCTTGCGAGATCTGACCAGGGATCAAACCTGTGGCCCCTGCAGCGGAGGCACGGATCCTAACCACTGGACCGCCAGGGAATTCCCACGAGGGTGTTTTCAGATGAGATGGGCATTTAAACTGGTGGACTTGGGAGTAAGCAGATTGCCCTTTGTAACGTGGGTGGGCCTCACCCAATCAGTTGAAGAACTTAATAGAACAAAAGGCTTTCCTTCCCTGAAGAAGAAAGCTGCTGCAGCAGGTGACCTTCAGACTTGAGCTGGGTCTCCAGCTTTGCTGGCCCACCCCCAGGATTGGGACTTCCCAGCCTCCATAATTGCATGAGCCAATTCCTTACGGTAAATTTCTTAATTTCTATATCTCCACATCCTCTTGTTCTGTTTCTCTGGACAGACCTGACGAACACAGGGTGCATCAGGCCTGCTCCCTCCCCCAAGACCTGGAGGAGGAGACAAGCATCAGACACGCAGCTCCCCAGGCTCGGCCAGGGCCAGGGGAAGCCTTTTGGAGGGGGCCAGATTTGGGCTAAGTAACCCAGCAGAGCCCCCAGAACTCCCCCGGCCCCTCCTGCATGTGCCAGCCCCACGCCTCTGTCCTCGACACCACCACGGCCAGGGCGTGGAGATCATTCCTGCCGCCGGTGATCACCAGGAAACTCCACCCACCCCTGCACCCACACAGCGCTCCAGACCACCCAGGCCTCCTCCGACTTCTTGGGAGTATCTTTATTTTGCCATTTTAGAAGCACTCCTACAGAAGGTGTGCTTCTGGGGGCCCAGGTCTGAGCTGCCCCCGCCCCAGGAAGACGTGTCCTGTGAGTGGAGACTCCAGTCACGCAGGGGGTCCCGTCGCGGAGATTTCCTCGGGGAGCGAGCCCGGCCCGCCACGAAGGAAACGGTGGAGGACAGGGTGGGAGGTGGGGACACCTGGACAGCCACCCTGGCCTGAAGCCCATCTCGCCAGCCCGCAAGACCTGGTCCTAATGGCTCATCCTATCTGTTGGGAAGAGCCCAGGCCGGGCCAGGATGCTCCCTCCTCATTCCCATGCTGGGGCCACAGGAGGGGACAGTGTTCTGAGCCACTGCTCAGCTGACTCCAAAAAGGGGCCAGAATTCACTCTGAAGGCTTCCCGCAGCCCCTGTTTCCGGCCAGCATCCAAGTCCCTCCCAGTGTCCCAGCCCATGACACACCCCAGCTTGTTGTCTGCTCCCACAGGGGGTTTCCTGGTCTCCCTGACCTCCCAGTACCGTCACCCAGCGGCCACCTGAGGGCTGACTCCTCAGGCTGGGGACCTCTGGACCTGTGGGCTTGGTGGCACTGCCCTTTGTGACCCAGAGGACAAGAGATGGCCCAGGCGGCTTGGTGGGAATGTGGTCTGTGCAAACGATGTAGGAAGTGAAGGCGTGAAAGATGGACTGAACGGGTGCTTTAGTCCAACATCTTCACGCTGCACAGCTTCACGATAACTATAAAAGTGGCACGGCAAATCATAAAACAAGACGGAAATCAGGGTAAAATATGGGCGCACCGGGCACCACCCACCTCGTTAGCAGGACTCGAAGAGGAACTTGGACAAGCAGCCCTTTGCTGGCATTACTTCAGGTCCCGGCAGCCACGGACTTGCTTCTGTTGAGGGACCTTTTTCTTTTTTTTTTAATTTATTGAGGTGAACACACACAACATAAAATTAGCCATTTTACAGTCATCTATTGGAAGCATCCAGTACCTCCGCAGTGTTGTGCTACCCCAGCGTTTCCCACCCTCCAAAGGAAGACCCTGGACCACTAAGCAGTTCTTCCCCAGCCCCTCCCCCCAGGCCTGACCACCACATCTGGGACATTTCCCATCAACGGAATCACGCAATATGTAACCTACGGTGTCTGTCATCTTTCACCAAGTGTAGCGACTTAGAGGTTCATCCACGTGGTAGCAGACATCCGCCTTTCCTTCCTTGTTATGGCCGGATAACATTCCGTTGTGCGGAGATGCTACACTGGGTTGATCCAGGCATCCGTTGCTGGATACTTGGGCTGTTTCCCCCTTTGCTGGTTGTGAACGTGCTCCTCTGAGCGTGGCTGTGCTTGCACTTCTCTGAGTCCCTGTCTGCAACTCTTTGGGTATACACCACCTATCGTTCTTCACAGTTCATGGACCTTTGGACCCTCAGTTTTCAGGCATCACAGCTTGACCAAGAGCACACAGTCAGGAGCAGCAGGCCAGGCCTGGGACCCAGGTTTCCGGCTCTCCCAGCAGAGGCGAGGCCGCCATGATAGTAAAGGAAGGGAAGGGAAGGCGCGTTCACTCGCCTTAGCAGACTCGGCAACACCCACCAGGCCAGGCCGCCCGTGGCGTTCTCGGCGGTGGGGCCCACGTTGCTGCCACCACCCACCCAAGCCACGTGAACTAACCAGGTTGGTCCATGTGCTGGGGCAGCTAGAGGAAACCCGGTTAGGGCCTCAGAGAGCGATCGAGGTTCAGCCTCCCACAGACAGAGGGAAATCCTGAGTCTGGGTGGAGAAAGGGAGGGGAGCGGAAGGCACAGGTTCACGAGCGCAGCCTGACCCAGTGACTCAGCGCCAAGGAAAAACTGGTTATTCCCACTCGGGCTAAAGGAACGAGAAGGAAAATTCCCTGGTAATGCCACCTTCCCAAGAAGCCATCGTGAGCCTTTGAGGGTGGGTTTGCATAGAAAGGAAAATCTGTGTGGCTTAACTACAAAATCAGTGTGTCAGATCTAAATCAACGGAGCAAGTCTTTGAGGTCGATTGGGTGGGCATCACGCATGTACATCTTCCCTTCTCCCTCGTGAAAGCCGGGAGGTTCGCAGCTCCCTAATTCAGGCACTGGCACTCGGGAAGTACTGAAGAACGCTTGTTGAGTTGATGTTGAAAGTCAAGGCAGCTGCCCTAAAAAGTGAAAGCAGAGTCCCTAGATTTCTGCAATTTGGGATCCTTCAGAGAGGCGGGTCTCTGCCGTGACACCCTGCCTTTTGCTCTTTCCCAAGCCCCGGGGGCCCCTCTCATCAGAAAACCAAGTGTAGGCAGCGTTTTCAGACTCTTTCACGTTAGCTTGTGTGTTTTCAGAATCAAATCAGTAAAAATACACAGTGTAAAAAGTAAAAAGCTCAAGACAAGGAAACAGAAAACAGCCGTCCCCTGCCCTAGTGGTTGCCCATCACCCGGATCCAGCTCTCACACAGCGGGGCAGCCACGTTCAAATCCTGAAGTTCACATCTTTAGTGTTCGCCCCATCACACATGTTTACTGCCGCTTGTCTGCTTTTTCTATTTGATTTTAGGTCTTCATTTCTGACTGTGGAAGATGAAGATTTAGCCCTTTCATAACAGCCCCACCCATACCTACAGCCACCCAAGGTAGTTATGTCACCATCCACAATGAAATCAGAATTCACTCTTTATATATCACTATGACCAGGTCAATATGATTGGACCTGCCCCTTTACCATGTGGACCAAATATGAAGACTTTCCTACTACACAGCTAGAAATGCTGTGTAAAATATGAGAATCCCTTGAAATGACTAGCTAAACATACCAGGAAGAAAGGGAACAAAATCTCTAGGGCCAAAAGAGAAGAGAGAAGTGAAGACCAGCCTGGTGAACATAGCTGCTTCAGACAGTGTGAGATGACACCAGTCTCCATACCTGGGGAATTGGGTCAACATCCCAGACACTAGATGAGGCTGGGGGCCCATGTGAGGCAGCTGTTATAAGTGAGACCCTTGAAGCGCCGCCCCCCCCCCGCAACAACCCCAACAAAGGAATCTATCCACCTACCAGCAAACAGAGAAGACCTGAAAGCATATCTATCTCAGCCTGTGCCACGGATGGTTAAAAAAACAAACAAAAAAAACCAATAACAAAACAAAACCAACCTAGAGAACTTGTAATGATGGGCCGGTCCTCTTCGGGGGTGAGTTTCAAATGTGAACTGTCTGCATAGTCTGGGACCCACAGAGCCCTGAAATTAGCGTAAAAATGATCACAGGCTGGCAATACAATGGAGAATCTTGCAAACACAAAACCCCTCAGGAAAGACCAATCCTCAGCCCAGGCACAAAAGATTCCCCCAGGTAGAGCCCTACTGAAAATGAGCTCACAATCTGAAATTGTAGGACACAAGGAAACAATCCACCAGCAGACCCAATAAACAGAGAAATGAGATCCCTAAGAATATCAGGTAATGGGATTATCAGATAATAGGTTTAAATGGGCATATTTAAAGTGATTAAAGATGTAAAACAAGGAATTGAACACAGGTACTACTGAAAAAAAAAAAAAGAACAAGACATAGTCAGAAGGAATGAAGTAAAACTTTTAGAAAAAAAAAATATAGTGAGTGGAATAAACATGTCAATGGATAAGTTAACTACAGATTAGACAGAGCCCCACTATCACAAAGTCAGCTCCACTCAGCAGCTAGCAGATACAGCTCCTATTCAGGGGTTAGTCATGCAGACTGTAGCACAGGGAGATAAAAAGATGGAAATACAAACAGAAAGTTGAGAAAGGAGAAAATTCACAGGATTTCTAGATTGAAAAACCACCTTCCTTAGAGCGTTGAGAGCATTGTTCTCTTGTCTTCCAGCTTGTCTTTTGTTGTTTAGCAGTCCAATGTCATCTGATTTAGAATCCACCCCCCAGCCCCCGGAAGCTTCTAGGACCACCTCTTCATCCATATCCTGACTTTCCAGGGTGCTGTGCTTTGGACGGCTGTCCACCCAGACACTGCTCTGCACCGTGTGATGGGCCTTCTCTAGCTGAGGGTCATGTCCTTTACTTTGGGCATGTTTGCCTTCTCTATTTCTGGAACTCCTATAGTTGGGATGCTGGGCCTCCTGGAATGATTCTGACTTTCTTTCTTTCTTTTAAGACTTTCATTTCTCCCATCACATTTTAAAAATTTTCAGTTTCTGTTCTTTAAATGTTTACACACACACACACACACACACACACACACACACACCTGTTCTGGTTTCCATTTATTTAAAATCTTCTGTTTTCGGAACTTCCCTGGTGGTCCAGTGGTTAAGACTTTGCCTTCCAGTGCAGCGGGTGCAGCTTCAATTCCTGGTCAGGGAGCTAAGATCCCATATGCCTTGCGGCCAAAAAACCAAATCATAAAGCCGAAGTTAATATTGTAACAAATTCAATAAAGACTTTAAAAATGGTCCACATCAAAAAAAAAAAAATCTTCCGTTTTCTCTCTGAGATTGTTGTAGATTTTTAAGTTTTCTCTCCATACTTTGTTTTCTGTGATTGTTTTCTCTGCTTGTTGGGCTGGTTGGGGGTGGTGTCTTTGTCTTTCTTGTGAGGGGTTCACTGTTTATCTTCCTGACACGAGTTAGTAAGTGATGTTTGGAAGCCCTGGGTGCGTGGGCCGGGTTTATCAATGAGCAGGTGTCTCTGCAGGATGATGGAGGGTGGGCACCTTTAACTGCCAGGGCCATAGATCTTTTCCTGCCTAGAGGTGCTGGGTGCTGAGAGAAGGGAGAGAGGCTAGAGGGGCAGAGGAGGCGCCATCCTCACCTGTGAGTACAGAAAATTGGCCTAATTTCCCCTCGCTGAATTCCTTCCCCCAACACCACTCCAGATACACCGGGGGTCACTGGGTCCCGGCATATCTGGTTCAAACGTGTCCCGTCTTTGATGGGGCAGGGGCAGGGCTGGGAGAGGTCTGCGTCTAAGGGCCCCCAGGAGGATGTTGAGCAGTCCTTGTGTCTGTCTGTGCCCTTAAGTATCTGGTACCTTCACCCCTGAAGACTGACGTTTTTAATGTCAGATCAACACATTCAGTTGGCTTTGTTCCCGGAAGCACAGGGAGAGGCTGAGAGGCAGGGAGATGCCTCCTGTCCTGGGGAGCTGGTTGGTTAATTAGCAGGGCTCTCTCCCCACAGCCACCCAGGAAAGACCAAAGGAAAAGGAGGTCCTGTGGCCACAGCCCACGGAGGAGGCAGCAGTGTCCCCAAGAGACAGCTTTCTCCCGAGCGGGGGCCACCTCCCCAGCGAACACACTCACTGTCCCCGCCAGGTGCCACTCCACCTGGGGCTCGCTTTTCCAGTGGCCTGACCAGCCCAGGCAGTGACTCAGGGAGGCAGGGAGGGAGACCTCACTTTCTTTGGTTGCCACCGAGGGACCACAGCTTGTGGAAACCTCCAGGCTCTGAGCCAAGCGGCAGCATCCAACTCAGACACGCGTCATAAAAAGTGGGTGTCCTCCCCCGGCACCCTGGACCCTAACACTCTGCGGCAGCATCCCGCAGAACTCTGACGAGCATCTTACTGGAGCTCTATACAACCATCCATTTATTCTTTTCCCTACACGTGCTTGTAGGTGTGAAATGACCAGCGGGGATGCCCCCTGCCCTGGGCTGTCTTGTCTCCCATTGCGCTGTTTTCTCATCCTCATCCAGCAGCCAAACGTTTTTCTTTTTTTTTAAATTCGAGCTTGCTTCTTGTAGTGCAAACATCTTTATTACACATGTTAGCACTTTCCAACAGTCAGGGAGGCAATTTACTCTTTGGGTAACCCCTTCATGACCATGGTCCACAGCAGTTACCTGGGAGGCTCTGGAATACCCTTCTCTCTCCTGCAGCCCCCAGGGGCAGTCACCTGAGCAAGGGCATTGTTCCTACGAGCCTTTCCGTTACTCGGTGGCTTCGTCCCCTTCAATCAGGTGGGCACCCTCTTGGGTCCGGCTTGGCTTGGGGAGGGCAGGGGTCCTGGCTCTGTGCCTCCCCTTCCAGGCAAAGTTCGGGAGCTAGGGATGACTCCTGCTCCCTCCAGAGGTGGTGACCACCTCACGGAGCCTGGGAACAGGGGCTTTTCCCCCACTTCTGATGCATCTAGTGGGTGACCCCAAGATTTGCTCTCTGACCCACCCACGGTGGCTTGGAAGCCACTGGGTACTGTCTCCACGGCCCGGCTGACGGTGGTCCCTCCAGGACACCCTTTTGCCCTTCTCCCGGGGTTCTGAGAGGGGCCTGGATCAAGGACCCCTCTGTCCGATTCCTGAGAAGATGCCCAGACACACATTCCACATGCAGCTCAGGTCCCCGGCAGTTCCAGCTCTTCTGAGGGCTCCCTGTGGGGGTCCCTGTGTGAGGACACCTGTGGCTGTCACTATCCAGCCTCTAATCCACCTTCCCAGCAGAAGTGTGCTGATTTCCCTTTAGGAAACTACCACCCCCATGTTCCGGGGTGAGATGGACCAGCCCGACCCAGCCTGCCAACCAGAACATTCTCTTCCCCTGGCTACCACAACTGGTCTCAGGAATGGCACTACCAGGCAGAGAGGCCACCATATTACAGCAATTCTGAGATGCCATGAATGACAAAGTGTACCATTACCTAAAGCACCTCCAAAAGAGAAAAAAATGCTGCCTACTTCAATTGTAAGATGCCATCTACTCTCCCAGGGCTGGTAAAATGTGGGGAGAAAAAAAAAGTGTCTAAGTTTCTATGAATGATGTGTAATTTGGGGGTTGGGAAGGGGCAGATACTGGGGGAAAGAAAGCTCTCTTTCTACTGGGATCCTCGAACTGAGGTTATTTAAGCTTGGAGGGGCCAGGGCCTTTTTTTTTTTTTTTTTGCAAGGGGCCTGCCTGCCCCTTAATGAAACCAACACCGGGGAAGGGTGACACTTGTGAACACCTAGATCCAGCCATTCCTGACACTGGAACATGAAGCAGTATACTTTTCTTTGCCAAGGGGGCCCAAAGCTATGACTAGCACCACTGCGTGGAATACTGCCCACCCGATGCCTCTCCTCACTCAACAGTCACCATCAGGGCCACTGTCCCCTGATCACGATGTTACTGCATGGACACAACAGAATGCCTGGAGCTCCGGCACCTGAGAAGGTCGTGCAGGTCCTTGTGTGGCAGATCTTGACCCCCTGACCTCATAGGATAATTGTGGAGAAAAGAGGAAGAAAGGGAGATAAGGATGGGAGGAGAGAGAAGGAGGGAGGGAGGAAAGGAAGGGGGGAGGAAGGGGAGAAGGGAAAAAGGGGAGGGGAGGAGGGGAGGCCGAGTGGGGAGGAAAACTCATCCAGGGCTAAGAGTCAAAGTTATCCATAAGCTGGCCACCGAAGCGTAAGCTTAGGGGCAAGGACTCTGCTGAATGCCAGCGTCTGCAAATGCCCACTTTCTCTCTGCTGCCGTGTCAACAGGAGGCCTTAATCACACTGCCTGCCTCACCCAAGATGCTGGACAGTGAAATACCTCCAGCAAGCAAAGGCCCCGGAGAACTGGAACCAGGTTGAGAGACCTGGAAGATGGTGACTCTTGGCGAGTCAGTGCTGGGGAGGGGAGGGCTCAAGTGGGAAGCCAGTTGTCTGCTGAGGGAGCCCTCCGTTCCCAGACACGTGTGCTGGCGGTCGTCTCGGGAGCACACCAGGAGCTGACTGGCTGCCGACCTCTGCCCAACGGGGATTTCAGAAGGAATCTGCACCCGCCCACAATGTCCTAACACTTGTTGGACACGGAGTCATGAAACCGTGGAAACAGAAGGGACACACCAGTCACGGTCAGGTGTCCGACCTCTCTGCTCTTGAGTGTGGCTGCAGGTGTGTCTCTAACAGTGACATGGTGACAATAAAGTCATGGGGCACCTGAGCCCAGGGCACCACATCCCCGAGGCTGGGGTTGAGACCTCTGCTACTACGTGCTGGGTGGTTCCCGTCCTGCTGATCCTGGGTGGTAACAAGGGAATATTCGGTGCAGTGTTGCCCCTGGTTCTGACCTCATTCCCAGGTTGCGGGAAGGAGTGCAGTGAGCGGGGTCATCTGTGGACCTGGATGTCAGTGCTGGAGGCCGCTACCCTGGGCATCCACTTGCTCCAGCTAAGAACCACTTCTCTTCTAGAACCTACCATCTCCACTTCTCAGAGCTGCTGAAGAAAAGGCTGACACACCTTTCTGATGTTGCCCCGGGCCAGGCCCCAGGGGGCACTATCTGGGGGTGTCCCAAGGGACCCTCAGCCCCAGAGCAACAGCAGAGCGTCCGAAGTTTAAGACTCACTCTTGTCTCCTCCCAAGAACAAAGAGGTTTTTTTTTTTTTTTCTTTTCTAAAGCAGAAAATCTAAGAAAAATTCATGCAGTCCTCAAACCAGAAGATGCTCCTCAATGAAAAAGCATGGAACAGCGATCAGAGAAAAGTGGGGGAAAGGCCCGACTTTTATGGGAAGCAAAGAAGGAAGAATGTAATGCTGTTAAACTATCTCAAGACAGGAAGGGAAGTGGAGGTACACACTGGAAGAAAAGGAAACTTAAGCCAAATGGCAGAGGCTTAGTAAGTCAAAGTTCCTGCCTCTTGACTCCTGGCACAAAAGGATTTTTAAAAGAATCCTCGTTCCACAGACCAGGGAGCTCTCAGCTGGTGCACTGCTGGGCACAGGCAGGGAGGGACCTGCTGGCTCAGGCGGCAAGAAGGGACAGAGGCTGAGGGGGCAGCCAGCACAGCAGGGAGATTTGTTACACACATGGGGACGGGGCAAATGGGCACAATATACCGAGGACGATAGGGACCAACCTCCTCACTGTCAAGAGGAAGCAGATACAAGTACGGAGAAGCTGGAATATACCCTGGGGTGTTGGGCTGTAATTGAAGGCATCGATGTGAAATCATGGTTCTCGAGAAGCTATGGGGACGTGTATGTGTATAGACACGTAAGTTACACACACACGCTTTTTCCCAGATCTGTCTCCTGAGGGACAAGAGGCAATGGCACTCCAGGAACAATGAGCACATCTAATGCCCAGATCTTGGCTTCTAAATACCATTCTTCACTGAAGGAAACTGGTTTCCTTGGAGAAATGGCTGCTTCTGAGGCTGGGGTGAAGGAAGTACAAGATGTGCCCGGACCACCTCATTGTGTCAGAAAGCAGGAAGTGCTCGAAGACTGATGGGGATGCATCAAAGGGACACAAGAGCCAGTGTGAACCGGCCAAATCAGGGATAATTCCAACATCAAAATAAATGATAATAATCATTCAAATAATTCGTGAGCACTTGATACATACAAATAAAAAAATTAAAAAGCTATGCTTCATACACAGTGTCACGTCTGTGGTATTTCTGCCAAAAATGCTTAGTCACCATTGTAAAGCAATTATACTCCAATAAAGATGTTAAAAAAAAAAAAAATGCTTAGCCTAGGTCAAATCCAGAAGAGAACTAAGACAAACCTAAGCTGAGGGCAGTCCACGAAATGACTGGCTGTACCTCCCTGAAGGCAAGGCCATGAAAGACGAGACTGAGAAATGAGGGCCGAAGCCTGAAGAGTCTTAACAACTCAACACAGTGAGATCCTGGGCCAGGATGGAATGGAGCCCTGATACTGTGGTTGGCTGGGTTTTCTTCCTATAAAGGACACTCTGGGGACAACCAGTAAACCCTTGAAAAGGATTTGTAGATTAGATGATAGCATTGTATCAACGTTCATTTCCTGGTTTCGATAGATACACTGTGGCTACATAGTGGCTACAGTCCTTGTTTTTAGGAAATACACACCGAAGTACTTAGGGGTCATGAGGCATATTTTCTGCAACCTACTCAAGACAGATGGATGGATGGACAGATGGACACGTGGATGGAGAGATGAATGGGGGGAATGGATGGATGGATAAGTGCATGGGGGATGAAGAGATGAATGGATGAGGGGGTTGGGGGATGGATGGGTGGGTAGATGAGAAAGAAAAGGGAATGACGAGGCAAAAGAGTTAAATGTAAACAAATGGAAAATCTATGAAGGGGATACCAGGGTTCTGTGTACTATTCTTACAACTTTTCTATCTTTTAAAATTCTTTCAAAATGTAAAGTTAAGGGGAATCCCCTGGCAGTCCAGTGGTTAGGATTCCGTGCTTCCACCGCAGGAAGCATGGGTTCAATCCCTGGTCAGGGAACTAAGACCCCGCATGCCACACGGCATGGCCAAAAAAAAACTTACAAAGAAATACGAAGTCTGGTGTTGGGAGCTTCTTCCCTAACGGTTCACACATGCAGGAGGAAGGTCCCGGGCTAAGGAGGCAGGAAGCCCAGGTCCACCCTTCCACCTCCTCCATTCCCCACCCCAGATCATGGGTAAATTCAGGGCACACAGATTGCCTTTCCAAAGGGCATCTCCACACCACACGTGACGGCCTCAAAATCTGGTTTTCAGAAATCAGATTATTCGAGCTCATGTATATGAAAATGTAGTCTCATCGGCTTCAAAAAGGTCAGAAGAGAACTTAGCTTTATTGACATCAAACAGAAGTTTTTTCTTCCACGTGTTCTACATACGACAGTAGCACAACACATTAAAAGCACAAGGCATATTAAAACATAGCCAGTTCTAAGCAGTCCGGATATTTCCTGTCACAGAAAAGAAGTATCCTGCCCACAGATTCACATTAACATACATGGTATGTTAACATCAATCTCTTGTTTCATACACCAGTCCAAAGGGCATGTTTGCATACAGGATCGGGTCCTGCAGCAAACTGACTCTTATAATAGTATTGGGGGGCGGGTGCATGTGGGACACAGGTGCCGACGAAAGAACGGGGTTTTTACATCCAAGAACGTGAGGCTGTCTCCTGGAGCCGACTCGGTGGGGGGGGGGGGGTCACACCCCAAAAGCTGAGGCCCCTGCACAGAGCAGCCGTTTGTAAAGCAGGTCAGAAACCCCCTCGGAGACCCTAAAACAGCATCACTCGGCACAAACCGCCACCCTGCCAAGACTGACGGCTGAAAACGGTGAGGAAGGTGGTTCATCTAACTAGGTAACACTGTTCTGAGTCCAAAACTGAGGCCGTCAGTTAATTTTTCTTGACTTTTAGACACTTGACTCTAAAGTTCAAACATTTTCTGCAACAAGAAATGAACTAGGGCAGGTAGCACTCGTGGCCCACGTGTGTGGCCACCCATGAGGACTGAATGACAGACAAACCTGGGTATGAAAGGGCTGGTGAGATGACTGTTTTTGCTTTAAAAACCAACCCACCAGTTCACACTCGTTGCGCAGAAAGCAGGCTATCCAATGAGATGAAAGTTTTTAACAGATCTAAAGCGACAGCTGACACTGTTCATCTATTAAAGATACTCTTCCGTGGAACAAGAATTCCACGAAAGCCTTCTGGAACAGGCTTCCTTGCCTGCCGCTGCAAAGGGGGAGAAAAGATGCAGCTCCCCCTGCACACTCGCCTTCCCAGCCGCAGGTGGCTCCGCTCACGACCCATCACCGAGGGACCGACGGCAGGAGCGAGGGGTGCAACCAAGTGCCCCCGACCCACTGTCCCTCCGACACGGGGCACACCCGTGGGCAGTGGTCGCGCACACTCTGATCAACCTCATCGGGAGGGTGGGCAGGCGACGCCCAAGCAGACGCTGGCGCGAATCCCGAGTCAGCGGCCACCCGCCTCTTGACAGCATCCCGCAGGCCGCAGACGGGGCGAGCGGAGCACAGCGCGGGGACAGGAACCCCGCGGGGGCCCCGTCTCCGGGGGCGGCAGGCTAGGTCTTGCTTCGCTGGAGGAGTGTGGCGGAGGGGACGGGGCCGCCCTGGAACTTGAGGCTCTGCAGGTTGACGTGGGCCCCGTGTCTGAGCAGCGTCTCCACCGTCTTGGCGTGCCGGCCCCGGGCGGCCAGGTGCAGTGCGCTGAGCCCCTGCTCGTCAGATAGGTCACGCACGTCAGCGCTGACTAGCTCCGCCACCACCTCCGAGTGCCCGCCGGCAGCGGCCAGGTGCAGCGCCGTCTGGTGGCGGGGCCCCCGGGCCAGCACGTCGGCCCGCTCCTCCACCAGCAGCCTGACAGTCGCCAGGTGTCCACCGCGGGCGGCCAGGTGCAGCGCGGTGCAGCCCTCGGCCGTCACGGCCTCCCTGCGGGCGCCCCGGTGCAGGAGCAGCCTGGCAGTGCTCGTGTGCCCCGTCTCCGCGGCCACGTGCAAGGGCGTCTGCGCCAGCAGGCCGCAGACGTTGACGTCGGAGTGCAGGTCGATGAGGACGCGGGCCACGCGGTAGTGCCCGCGCTGGGCAGCCAGGTGCAGGGGCGTCCTCCCGTCCAGCGTCTGGGCGTCCACGCTCACCCCCGGCTGCTTGGCCAGCAGCTTGACGATGGGCAGGTGGCCCTGCCAGGCGGCGTAGTGCAGCGGCACCCAGGCGTCCTTCCCCGGCAGGCCCGCGTCCACGCCGCGGCGCAGCAGGATACGCACGATGCTCTCCTGGCCGTGCTGGCAGGCGACGTGCATGGGCGTCCGGCCCTCGCAGTCCGCCTCGTGCACGGAGGCGTTCTTCTCCAGCAGCAGCCGCGCGCTGCCCTCGTCCCCGTTCTGGGCCGCGAAGTGCAGGGCCGTCCACTGGTCCTCGTCCGCGGCGTTGACGCTGATCTTGCGGGCCAGCAGGAGCTCCACGACGCCCCGCACCCTCCTCTCCACGGCCACGTGGAGGGGGGTGGAGCCCTTCCTGTTGGTGAGATTGGGGTTGGCGTTGTTAAGCAGCAGCCACTTGACGCAGTCCTCCTGCCCAGCCTGCACGGCCAGGTGCAGCAGGCTGGCGCCACCGTCCAGGACTAGGTCGACGTCCTGGGGCTGCAGGATCTTCATCAACCTGCTGGTGTCCCCGTTCACGACGGCGTCCACGAGCTTCTTCTTCTGGACGTCGGTGGCGCCGAGATCTGCGGGGAGAGCAGGTGCGGGGGTCACGGGGGGCTGCCTCCCCAGGCCCGGCCAGTGTTCTCTCCGTGGCCCCCCAACTCCCCGTGGCCTCCAGGACGCTTTTTATCTGAAATCACTTAGGTGCTGTGCTGTCCATGCTGGTTTAATTTCAGATCGAGTGGGGAGACCTCGGGCAGGGCAAAGAATGTCTCCAAAGTGCTCCTTGGTCCACGTACAAAGTAAAAATCATTCTACCCATCCGCTAGGGTCGTGATTAGGTAAGGGATGTAAAACTCAGGCCCCTGCTGGTGCTCAGAGATGGCAGCATAGACCAGGCAGCAGCCCCCAACCCACCGGAGAGCTGGCAGCTCCTACCCCAGGCCACCCCTCCAGGGCCCACCACCTGCTCCCAGCCCAACCTCCAAATGATGTCTCTTGTCTCAGCAATATCACAAAGGATGCTTTCTAGAATAATCCTTAAAGGACTGAGTCCCCCATTTTAGAAGGACTGTTATTCATGATGTAAACGTTAGATTTAACATAAAAATCCTATTACACTGTCGGGTTCTGATTTAAATGAAACAAGACGCCCTCACGTGAAACATTTTCAAGGGGCCCTGCTTAGGAGAAGGAGGCGTGGGGTGTATTAAGAAAATGGAATCAGCCCAACGGGGACTTAGTGTTTTAACACTGGTTTCTGAGACGGGCCAGTGACTGATCCTCTCTAAGCATGAAGATGTCACTTGAGGAGGGTATCAGGCCCCGAGAGAAAGCTCTACATCTCTCTCCGTGGGAGACTAGTGCTTCTTTCTTTTCAGCCTCATCGCTGGCTGCTAACCTCCAGTCCAGCCAGGCCTTCCCCACCTCTGCGCCTCTGTAAGGAGTTTCCTCAACCCTAAGTGCCCCCTTTCATCCCAAATATTCCACTCTAAAAATTCCAGGAGGTCCACGGCATCTAGGAAAAGTCCACATTCCTGGAGGAACTCCCCGCTGCCCCACCCCTCCACTGTAGCCCTGAGCACGACCATGCATGTTTTCCTCACGGAAAGGAAACCTCATACGTCATCCTCACAGGCAGCATCGAGGGGGCTGCAGTGAGCACCAGCCCCCCCACCCGAGGGCCAGCACCTGGGACAGGGCAGGGGCAGGGGAAAGCACCTCCTAGACAGAAAACCCAAGGTATACAAACAGGACCAGGGAGTTACAACCTCCAAGGACAGCTCGCCCAGCAACATGCACGGCTATGGTAAATGGGAGCCCACGAATAAGAAAGAATGGGGG
>RJWK010015739.1:0-16512 GCA_004363435.1 Platanista minor
GGGGCGGGCTATGGGAGCAGCAGGCCCCAGGCGCCCCAGGAGCTCGGGTCCAGAGTGGGGTGAGGCTGGATGCGCATCCTGGTCCTGAGTGGCGAGGTCAGAGGGTGTGGTAGTCTAGGAGAGCCTGGGACTCGCCGGGAGGCTGGAGACACAAAAATGTGGGAGTCTACGGCCAACAGAGATGGCGGCCAAGGGCAGAAGGTGGGGGAGAGGAGTTAACTGAACGGGAGGCAGGGGAAGGGGGTGCGTGTCCGTGACCATGTCCGCCTGTCCCACGTCCGTCTCTCCACCACCCGCATGTGTCTGAGTCCCTGCCTGACTCCGTGTCCCCTAGGGGAGTCATCAGGACTTTCGGAGCCTTCAAGCAAAGTTCCAGGCCTCTCAGACCGAGACCGGCAAACTCCCCAAAATATCCCCAAAGCCCGAGTTCAACAAACTCAAAAAGTTTCCACAGCCTGAGTTAGGCAAGCATCCCAAGAAGCACCCCCAGCCTGAGTTCACTGATCTGCCCAAGAAGCCCTGCAAACTTGAGTTCAGTGAACTCTCCAAGAAGGTCCCACAGCTCGAGGCCACTCCATTCCCCAGGAAGCCCCTGCAGCCTGAGCTCAGCCACGCCCCCAGGCCCCCCATAGGGCCCAAGTTCGGTGCATTCCCCAGGAAGTCCCAGCAGCCAGAGTCCAATGAGGCCACCCTGAAGCCCCCCCAGCCCAAGTTCAGTACCGTTCCTGAGAAGCCCCCGCAGCCTGGGGTCGGTGGTCTCCCTGAGAAGTCCCTGCAGCAGCCTGAGTCCACTGAGGTCCCCCCAATGCCCCCTTCAAAGCCCGAGTCCAGTGAGCCCCAGCCTCACTCCTCACAGCCCAACTTCAGTACAGTCCCCGGAAAGATGCCACAGCCTCCGTTGAGTGACCTCCCCAAAAAGCCCCTGCGGCCCGAGTGTGGTGACCTCCCCAGGACGTCCTCGGGGCCCGAGTGCAGCCTGCTCCCCAAGGAGTTTCTGCAGCCCGAGTGGCGGGGGCCGCCCTGCAAGTCCTCGCAGCCCAAGCCCAGCTCTCTGCCCAGGAAGCGCCCGCAAGCTGAGTTCCTCGGTGACCTCCCTAGAAAGCCTCCACTCCCTGTCTCCCGTTCAGAGAGCTCACTGCCCACTGCCGTTGCAGGCTCCAGCCCTAGGTTCCCACTCAGCCCAGGGTTTGGAGCCAGGCAGCAGAGATCAGGAGCTCTCGCTCACAGTGGAGGCTCGGGGCTGGGCCTCAAACCTGGCCACCCACCCCGGCGGAGGCCTCTCCCCCCAGTCAGCAGCCTGGGCGCCCCTCCAGCCAAGCCCCCACTGCCCCCAGGCCCCAGGGACGTCCAGAGATTTCGGAGGACCTCGGCAGCAGACACAGGTGGGTGAGGGCGGCCCAGTCAGAAAGGAGGGGGTGGAGCCTCCCCGGCAGTGCCCGCCTCCCTCCCTCCTGTTCTCATCTCTCCACAGCTCTCCTGAGGAGCTCTTCTGGCCTCCACTTCCGGGCTCGACAGCCTGAAGACACCCCACAGTGAGTGTGGGGAGTCAGGGGGTGCAGGCGCGGGTCACGGGACCGAAAGAGGCCCTCATCTCAGGTATCCCCGCAGGGACCCGGATGAGGCCTACGAGCTGTACGATGACGTGGAGCCCACAGACGACTCCAGCCCCAGCCCCAAGGGCAGAGGTTTGTTGGTGACGGGGCCGGGCCCTCAGCCAGACCAGTCTGCCAAGGCACCTGGGGGAACATTTATCACAAGGGTGTGTTCTGCCATGTTGCTAGTGTGAGGCCAAGCGGCAACCCATATCCCTGATGGACTGAAAGCAGCACCAGGGGAGGAAGCAGAGAGGAGGAGGGACCTTTCAGAAAGGTCACGCCAGCTCCTGGTGGGTGTTAACAATGTAAGGGCGGCCCAGAGGCCAGCAGCCTGACCAGGGTGTGGCCAGGGCAGGGGTGTGGGCCAGGGTGGTGGCAGAAGACATGGAGAGCAGTGGAAGAATCAGGTACAAAGCAGCAGGAGGACTTGGTGGTGCATCACCAGGGACGAGAGCAAGTGAGCTCCTGACAGGGATGAGGCCCAAATGTTGAGCCTGCACCTAAGTAAGGGACCCATGGTGTTGGAGGTGCCTGACGGATGTCCAGGCAGGACTTGGGCCTGAACTCAGAGGCAGGGGCTGGGGACAGGGTGTGGCCGACCCTCCAGGTCTACAGTCCCAGGCAACTCTCTCTCTCTGTGCTCTGGGTTTCCAAGGACACTTCTCTCCCTTCCACACCTCTGCTCCTGGAGAGCAGGATGAAGGCCAAGCAGGCCCAGCTCGGGGATGATGCATTCACCAACACCACGTGAAAACACCAACGGCTCCCATGCCAGCACACAGCCCACCACCCGCAAGGCAGTGTCCTGCCCATTTTACAGGAGTGGGAGCTTAAGGACACCAGAAGTGACTTGCCCCAGGTCGCACAGCCGATACACAGGAGCCCAGACCCTAGGTTCCCAGCCTGCTTCCCTGCCCTGTCTTTGGAAGGGTCTCCTGCAGGGGAACGTTTCATCAGAGGTGCCTTTGGGATGCCCAGCTACCTCTCCCTCCTCACCAGCCCACCCTCCAAAGTCCGCGGCCTCTACAGCTGTTACTCCTTCCCCAGCCCCTTCTGCTTCTCCTGGGCTTTCCCCAGGGGCTGCTTGCAACACCCTGTTAGCACAGAGCTTCCTGACAGGGCCCCTCCTGCTTCCGCTCCAGTTAGGCTCTGTGGCTTGGGTCTGGGGGGCCGCTCTTGGGGATGTGGACATGGGGAGAGAGCACCTGTGGCCATCCACTTCCAGCAGCTCCGCAGGCATGGCCCACCCCTTCCCCAGCCCCAAGTAGACCAGGCACTTCCCTCCCTCTGCTCACCGTCCCAGCCACTGGACAACCACCAGTCATTCTTCAAGGTTCCGAGCCGATACCACAGGCTTCCCCAGATCTCCCCCTTCTCGAGACACTGAGTGGGGCTCACCGACTGTCCCAAAGGCAGCTCTGCCCTTCTCAAGTCTGTCCCCAGTTGGAAGGACTCTGGGCTCCCCCCTCCCATTCTCTGCCTCACTCAGAGCAGTGGCGGCTCCACTAGAGGCTCCCTGCACAGCTGGGGGCTCCTCTGGAGGGTCCGGGCCCAGCTCTTTCTCAGGAGCTGAGGGTAGTGTGCTCAGGATCACACTGCCAGGAAGCTGGGGACACAGGGCACTAGGGTCTGCCCCGCACTGCCGTGCCCAAGGCTGTGCGCTCTGGCTGCAGCAGGTCTGTAGGGGCCCTGGGGTGAAGTCAAGACTGCTCCCAGCCGGGTGACCATCTCCAGCCTGGGCAGCCTCTGGGTGGCACCATTACCCGAGCACCACCCAGCTGAGGCTGGAGGCAAACTCCGTGTCTGAAGGCGTGGAAGGGCACCATGCAGATGCCCCTCAGGCAGCTTGATGGAAGGGTCTACTGGCCTAGAAATGTCCAGAGCGGCACTTCAAGTCATTCACAGAGGACTGCAAAAAGCTGGGGGCTTCAGGTTCTGGATCCTTCACTCAGCTTGTATTCACAAGGCTCTCACTGTAAGCCACACCCTTGGCCAACAGGGCTCATACCTGGAAATCTGGTCATTTGCAGGGTAGTCAGTCCTCACCTGGGAGACCCCTCACAGTCCAGTCTCACCATCAGCCAGGCCAGGCAAGAGCCCCAGCCCAACAGCCCCTTCTCAGAGGCGGACTTCTTTTGCTTCTAGGAAATATTTTTTCTTCGCCTTATTTTTTGATCCAAATCTCATCACAATTCCCAGAAACCCACCTGCTCTATGAGGCAGGTGTGAAATGGCCTCAAAAGCCTACAGAGAAATCCTGCCTCTACCATTTAACAGCTGGGTGACCTGAGGCAGGCTGCGTTACCTCTCTGAACCCTTACGTCCTCCTCGGCAAGCAACTTGGGATGACAGTCGAGACAGCTGAAATGAGTGGTAACAGTTTCTGCCATGCCTGGCCTGCTACAGGAGTTAAAATGAAAGGCAATCCACTAGAACTCACAAGTCATGAGAAAGCCCTGGGCAGCGGGGTGGGGAGGGGACCAAGGTCCTGAGAACTGACAAGAGAAAGAGCAGGCTGCCAGATTCAGAGGCCGAACCAACGGTCCCTGCCCTAACTCAGCATTCTGACTGTCCCAGATGAAGTGCTGTCTACCCAGCAACCCCCCAGGAGGCCACCACAAGACCAAGAGCCCAGGTACCAGAGGGCAAAGGGAGTGGGACAGGGTGGGGCTGAGCTCTGGGAGGACGGGGGTCCCTGAGAAACACGTCTTGCTCACGAGCACCCAACTCCCCGGGGGCTCAGGAAGGAGAAGGGCCTCCAGCCACAGCTGTTGCCGCCCACGGACCCGAAGTCCCTGAAGCAGATCCAGAAGGCAGAGAAAGCTGAGCGGGAGTTCCGGAAGAAGTTCAAGGTGTGAACCCCAAGCAGAGCGAGAGTCCTGGGAGGGCTGGGCTGGGCTCAGCCCCAGTTGACCAAAGCCCCACAAATTCCACCCTCAGAAAGAAGCCAGGGGTCCTCGGGGTGGCAGCATGACCAAAAGCTCTGATGTCTTCCTCCCCAGTTTGAGGGGGAGATTGTGATTAAGACAAGGATGATGATCGACCCCAATGCCAAGACCCGTCGCGGGGGTGGCAAGCACCTGGCGCTTCGGCGTGGGGAGATCCTGGAGGTGATCGAGTTCACCAGCAAGGAGGAGATGCTGTGCCGGGACACCAAGGGCAAGTGTGAGTGAGCCCAGCAGGGGGCAGCCCTGGGAAGATCACCACCACCAAGGAGGGCAGAGAACTCACCCACCCCCGCTCTCTCCTCACAGATGGCTACGTGCCCAGAACAGCTCTACTGCCCCTGTGAGTGCTGGCCCTGATGGGGTGGGGGATTTAGTGGGGAGGGGTGGGGTGACCCTTACTGACCTTAACTGTGCTCTCAACCAGGGAAACAGAGGTGTACGACGACGTCGGTTCCTGAGGTATGTATGTGGATGCTCCGGGTGGACTGGAAGGGACTACAGTGTCTTGGGAGGGGGTAAGGTCCCATCCCACTCCACCAGGGGCTGCTGGCTACCTGCTTATGGGGCAAGGGTCACTGGAAGTCACCCCTCCTCGGCAGATCCTCTGGATAACCAACCATTCCCCGGGGGACGATAAGGCCTACAGGGGTGGGGACCCAGGACAACCCACTAATCCAGCCACCTCTTAACCGACGGAGCCCTGGATCCCAGTTTGGCCGTCACAGAACTGCCCAGGCTCCTATCTGACCACGTACACAGACCATATAAAGCCCCTCTTTTAAAGCAATTCCTGCTTCTTGTCTTTTCTTTCCCTCCTGATGGGCACCACACAGTGGAGCCATGATCAGACACTTGGGGGAATCTGTGGGGTCAACCCCCTCCTCCAAGGTCTCACCCCTCAAGGATAAAGGCCAGAAAGTAGAAAAGTAGGGCAGGGGAAGGTAGCAAGGGAGCTGGCACCTTGCTAGACTTTGAGGTGGGAGTGCCCGTGATGGTACCCCGGGGTCAGCCACCAGCCAGAGTGAAGACCTTCCACATCCAACGTGACAAGCAGCAGCTGCAGCTCCTCACAAGCTACACAGCCCAAGTGGACTTACGTATGAGATCACATCTTGGGGGGAATGTGCCCCAGTTCTGATAAGAGTCCAGGTATCAAGTTCAGCCTAACTCTGAAAGGACAAAATATGCTCAGAAACTCTCACCCTACTCGGTCCGTTTTAGCAAAGAAAAGCTGCTATGGACTGAACGTTTGTGTCCGTGCTGCCAGAAACAATCCCTGCGTTGAAAACCTGACCCTCAGCGTGATGGTACTAGGAGGTGGGGCCCTTGATGGGATTCTTGCCCCTACAAAAGAGGTCTGAGAGAGTTCCCTGGCAGGCCAGTGGTTAGGACTCTGCACGCACTTTCACTGCTGAGGGACGGGGTTCAATCCCTGGTGGGGGAACTAAGGTCCCACAAGCCGCGCAGCGTGGCCAAACAAAGCAAGCTAAAAAATTATTTTAAAAATAAATAAATAAAAGAGGTCTGAGAGAGTTCCCTGGCCCCTTTTGCCATGTGAGGTTACAGCTAGAAGGTGTCATCCACGAACTAGGACCGGGCCCTCACCAGGCACTGAATCTCCCAGCGCTTTGATCTTGGACTTCCCAGCCTCCAGAACTGTGAGAAACAAATGTCTGTTACAGCAGCCAGAGCAGACTGAGACAAAAGTCTATCTGGAAACGAGCCCGACACAGCATCTGTGCCCCACAGAACTGCACCAGGAGAAACAGGAGGGCTCCGACAGCCAAGTGCACCATTAACCGGCCCTGGGGGATTGAGGTCCACTCAGGATTCCGTTTCCACAACAAGATTTTTCTGAAGTGGCTGGGGCCAGTGGCCTCCCACCCCAAGGGTCCACAGCTCCAAGGGTAGAAAGGAGACTGAGCAGCTCTAGCTCCCCCAAACTCGGGCAGTTACCCCACAACACACACGCAAAAGCAAGCAGCTTTCAGGAACTGGTATTTATTATCAAAGTCATATTCGATGTCAACAAGATGCCACAACTACAAAAAAAATTGCGCACATTGCAATCTCAATGCAAACAGTCAAATGGAACCCCAGTCATTAAAAAAGTAATTCAAATTACCCCAAAAAGCAACTGAATTTTTTAAACATCTTTATACATCCAGCCAACAAATTAAAATGGTTAACAAGAAAAAATACAAATTCAGAGGTCTGGTATCGATGTTTAAAAAAGGCAACTGCTTAAGCATTTCTATCAATTCGAACATCAATCTCTCGGCCACTCAGCTTCATCCCATTCATCATCCGGCAGGCTCTCTCAGCCACCTCTGGCGACTCAAATTTAACCACACCGCACCCCTTGGACTTCCCATTCTCCATCTTGATGTCGGCATACAGCACGTGGCCTGGGCACAGGGAGGGAAGAAGAGACCACAACTCATCAGGCAAACCCAGAGCTCAGCCTCAGTCTGGGCTCCATTCAGTACAGATCACCCACTGGATTTTGGTTGACAGAGTCAAAAGGGAGAGTGGCCCTCGCACCTGGCACATGAATGCTCAGAACACAGGGGCTGGACCCAGCTACTATGGCCCTCAGCCACGTTGTCGTTCTTCTGCCAACTGGACAACAATCTGACCCGTGATGAGCATTCCTGGTGGCTTCAAATGCACACCTTTACTCTCAAGAGTTATAAAAAGACGCTGTGTGAAGCCAGCTTTATAGGCAAATTTTACAGAGGCTTCACTTTTAATATACTGCTCCACCGCATTTACAAAGCCAACGCCAATACCATGGACACTTCTGTACTGTCCAAATACAAGCTTTGTAATAATTGGCAAGCAGGTTACACATATTCATTCAAGCTCCGGTTAAGCATCCAGGTATGTGTCAAGCACCATGGAAACAATCTACAAGGGAAGAGCCACAGAAACACAGGGCCAAGAAGAACACACAGTGTAACCGGTGCTGGCACCCACAATTCTAGGGCCATCAACTCTGCTTGAGAGGTCAACATCCTGGAGGGCCTCTCACAGGAAAGTTCTAAAACAGCTTAGGGTGACGTTAAGTCGTACAGGGATCGTAGTTTGGGCTTTCTCTTGCCAGCAAAGGGACACCTCTGGGCATGTGTGGCAGGGGGAAGTGACATGATCCAATTTGACTTTTCAGAATATCCATTACAACTTGGGAACTAAGGAGTGTGGAAAGAGGACAAGAACAGGGCAAGAAGGCAGGCTATGGCTCAACAATTGACCCGAGAGGAGAACCAGGAGAAGCAGCAATAGTGGTGAAATCCGAATCACTGCAGCAAAAGGAAATGAGAAAACACTGAGGAAGCCTTGATCCAGGGAGCCACCCAGACCTCTGGCTTAGGGCCGGGGCTCCCAACTTGACACGGTTAAAAGAAAAGAGGTGGTAGGGGTGAGGGGCAGGGTCTCACCCGGAGACAACTTCTTTTTGGCCACAAAGTGACCCTCCCAGAATGGCTGCCTGGTGTGTCAGGAAACCTCAATCAGAGACCCTTAGCTTCATCGCACACAAGCTACTGTTGTGCCGAGAGCCTGTGAAACCTCACCCAAGGGACCTGCTGGGCGAGTGCTCTCTGAGGCGCAAACCAATGGTGCTATTGTGGAAAACAACCTTGTCTCAGATGTATTTATTTTATTTAGCTTTGTCACTTAGAAGCCATATGACCTTGGGAACATGACTTGGCCTGACTGTAAAATGGGGACAACACTACCTCCTTTCAAAAACCGGGAAGAGGGAAAAAAAAGAGAAAAAGATGAAATGAGAACACAGGTGAAAAAGTATCTGACACATAAAAGGAAACTCAACAACCTGCTTGAATATTTGCACAGGCAGAAAAATGGCAAGTCCCATCCATCCTCCAGAGTCACAGAAGGCATCTGTGAAGACTAGGATGGAAGCCTCGCTGCATGACTCCAATGCAGCACCAACAAGCCACAACATAAGGAAGAACCTAGAAAGCCTCTCAAATACTTACCACATTCGTTGAACTTGTCTTTCAGCATCTTCCATGTAAAATCAAATGGGAGCTGAGGGAGAAAAAGGAGACTGATGAGTGATTCAACCAAATCCTAACGCACAAACATCAATTGTCACAGAGCGCCTTTAAAACTTATTACACAGAGAAACCGGCTGACCTTCACACTGAGATGATCAGCAGAGAACAAAGAGTCTGTCTGGGTGAGGTTCTAAACTAGCACAGCAAGTTCACTCCCCCTGTCTGCATCTGTCTGTGGGAGCACCACGCACGGAGCAGAACACAGAGCTGCCTGTGGTGAGCAGCCCACAGAACCACCGAATAGTAGCTAAAGGTGGTCAAGCTGGTAAAGATAATTCAGATATAGCCTTTCCCCCACCCCACCCCCGAACTGTCGTGCCATGTCATTTAGCAGCTCATCAAGCTGAGAGTTCAAGAAACTCAAGTTCTTCAGATCACTGTCTTTTCCATCCAGTAGTCAGAGAAGCCTAGGATTTCACAAAACCCACTATTTCTGCTGCACGAGTATCATGAGCTCTCACATTCCCTCCTCATTCTCCCAACACCAAACTTCGGGGAAAGTGGCAAAGGGCCCTTGTGCGCTACTCAGCTCTCCCTCTGACTTCGACCTACTACCACTAGGTCCTGCTGGCTTCCTGCCCCCTCCTCCCTCGTGCATACGACCCCTGAGAAGTTCCTGAAGAGCCACTTACATTTCTCACAAATATCTGGCAGGCCTTCCTGGCCACCCCAGGAGCATGGCCTCCAGCTCCACCAAAGGAACCTGCGAAGCTTCCTCCAAAGTTGCCACGCTCCATCTCGATGGCACGGTCAAAGCTGGCACCGCCACCACCACCCATGGCCAGGCCCATGCGCTCAATGCCAGCGCCCAGGGCCGGGCCCATGGCGGGACCCATGCGCTCCAGGCTGTTGGCGCCCATGCGCTCCAGGCCCATGCGCTCGAGACTATTGGCGCCCATACGCTCCAGGCCCATGCGCTCCAGGTTGTTGGCGCCCATGCGCTCCAGGCCGGTGGCCATGCGATCCATCACAGGGCCCATGCGCTCCAGGCCTGCCCCCATGCCTGCGGGCACCATGCGCTCCATGCTCAGGCCCATGCGCTCGATGGCAGGGCCCATTCGCTCCACGCCAGAGCCCATGCGCTCGATGGTCTGGCCCACACGGTCAATGGGTGCGGCCATACGCTCCAGGCCAAAGCCCATGCCGGCACCCATGCGCTCCACGCCAGAGCCAATGCGCTCCATGGTTTGGCCCATACGCTCGATGCTGGACGCCATGTGGTCGAGGCCCAGCGGGCCCATGCGCTCGATGCCGGAGCCCATGCGCTCGACTGAGCCCATGCGGTCCATGACCAGGCCCATGCGCTCAATCTCGGAGCCCACACGATCCATGCCGTGGCCCAGGCCTGCACCCATGCGCTCCATGCCGGCACCCCCAATGCGGTCAATGCCGGGGCCCATCCTCTCAATTCCAGGGACACTGCCTCCGCCTCCACCTAAAACAGAGACACAAAATGTGTCAGGCAGGCGTATGTCAGGTACTTGATGATCTGTATGCACACCGTGCCAGGAGGGTTCCCTGGGTGCAGAGGCCTGGGCACTTCACAAGCTCAACCAGGGTTCAGAAATTTTAAGTCCCACAATAAGTTATCATTAGATATCCTCCACAAATGTTGACAACTGTTAAAGCTGGGTAGGGAGTACATCATTCTTCCTACTTCTGTGCCGCAGTTAATTTCCATAATAAAATTTAAAAAGGGAGAAAACCCACCCCGAGGACTTTGATCAACAATGTTCTCCACATTACTTTGAAAGTGCTAATACTTGTGACAAGCTTTGTGAGCAACAGGCATCAACTCCTTGAGAACTCTGCAGTTTCCCCACCACCAGACACTGATAAAAGGCTCTGGGGGGTGGGCGGCGTGAGGGACAGAAACCCCACACTCAGGTGGTCAGCCGACATAATGGATTACATGGATTATGATGGGGACAATCAAAATTGCTCACAACCTCTATCCTCTCCCAACTTGTCCCTCTACAATGCCCTGCTGGTAACCAGTCTGGCTGCATTTCCTTAGCACCTCCATGGCATAGGTAAGTTATTACACAACCATGTAATCAGGAAGAGATAAAGAAAACAAACACCAACACCAACACAGATCCTCACGTACAAATGAACACAGCCTGCCACTTCTAGGGAACCTTACTCTGTCACGGAAACCGCCAACCGACTTTGCCGTGTATAACTTTACTAGCTTTGGAGGAAAAAACTCTGATGGCACTGCAGAGTAGATTCAGTAGGAGGCCTGGGATCAGTCCCTCACTGTCATCATGGTTCAGCTGGACACACGCTGGCAGGTCAGCAGTGCACAGCCAACCCTGTGATGCTTGCAATTCTGGAGAAGGAGGGTCTGGCTCCACCACCAAGGCCACCGGCCACCAAGTTTTTCCACATGCAGAGCCCAAGGGTCCCCCTCACTCAAGCTTCACCACCACCACCACCTGCCTGAAAAATGGGCAGCTGAGCCCTCAGCCAGCCCACTACTGAATCAAGCAGCCCAGGCCAAGATGCAAATTCAAGAAGAGGAATTTCAGCCTTTTCTTTGATTCTCTAACTGACCAAAGCCATGACCTTGCACGAGTCATGCCACTTCTCGGTGACTTGTTTCCTTGGCTGAATAACAGTGTACCAAGTGGCAAAATATAAACACAATTTTAATAATATTAAGCTTTCACAGCAGAAATATCTCAGAAACTATAAAAAATGTAAGAGACCTAGAGAGGGTGGGTAGCATACCCAAAAGTACCAAAAATGAGGGTGACACTCCAGATGCCAATAGCAGCAGAGAACTAGGAAGAAACGGTACCCACGTGGAGTTCTAGAATCAGCCCACCACAGAAATAAATCCAGCAAGTGGAGTTACCAAGGAAATGCCAAGATGCTCAGAGCCATGAGGGAAAAAAAAAAAAAAAAAAAAAAATCAGACTGAATTAAGTACATTTAGTTTTAGGTACCCCTTTAAAAAAGTGTATTCATGGGAGAATATATTCAAAAATATTTACAGCATTCATCACAGGGCAGTGAGATTTCAGGTATTTACTTTCTTCATAATGTTCTGAATTTTTGTGAGTACATGTGTACATAGTAAACATATGCTATGATTAGGTGGTGTACACTTTTATAATCAGGTAAAATATTTACTTTTAGCAATTTACAATTTTATAGTACTAGAAACAAGAAAGCCCCCAGATTACATGGACATTTTGACAGTGGCTAACATGTACACAGCACATACGTAGGTCCTCTTTTATGCATTATTAACTCACTACAGAACAACCCTATGAGGTAGGTACCATTATATCCCCATTTTACAGTACGAAAAACAGAGAAGTTCAGTAACTTGCCAAATGTCACACAGCTAGGAGGAGCCAGAGCTGGTTCCCCACCCCAGGCAGTCTATTTTAGAGCCCATGCTTTCACCACTACACTACTATCCCCGGTAACACAGGCCTATTCTAAAAATCAAAACATCAAAACTAAGCGTTTCCTACCTCCTCCCTGCTTTGCAATGATCTCTCCTCTCTTCAGTGCATTACTTAGGATTTCTAAGGAAATCAGGAAGAAAAAAAAATTAGCCAAATTCCTCTATGGTAATAGAAATTCATTACAGATTCCAGAGCAGGACTACTACTAATTAAAAAATTAAAAAGGAAAGGGGAAGGGGTTGAGAAATACACACACAGACAAGGTCATTTTAATGGAAAACTGTAAGGGTCCTTGATGATGGGTCATGATGCTAGAATCCCATGTAGCTCCAGAGTCTGAGGCCCAGTTGGCAGGGCCTCTGGTACTGCACCCACGAGCTGAACTTGGAAGGTAAGAGCAAGAATGGGGCCAGTAGCACAGTTTTCTAAAGCTGGTCCAGACACTCAGTACTCACAGACTGAAGCGTGCACTCACCCACCCAGATCCAATCAGCAACTCACAGTTACCCTTCAGCAAACTACCGTTATAGCTAAACTTAGAGCCCAACCCCTGAAAACCGGCAGCAACCGCATGCAGTGCTGGAAATATGACCTAATCAACGAGCCAGGCAAGGGAAGACTGCAGCAAACTGAGCCTATGAGCCCTGCCTGGAAGGAGCTAAATGTGATGGTAACCAAGTGACAGACAAAAAGCCTCAGGTAAACAAAACCCCAACACACACAAGCTTTCCAAAACAGCAATACTGCTGCTTGCTTGCTGGCAGTTCATTCAAACCTCTATTAAGTTTGTCTACTGCTTTCATTAGTGTTAGCTTTTAAGTTTCTTCTGGGTCTTTCACTATATAAAAGAAACTTGTACCCACCCCCTCTCTGGTCCTGAAGTGTGCTGAGCAACATGGACAACAGCCACAGGGCACATATCATATTTTGACCATGACTGTGAAGAGATTAAACCCTAGCCCTGCAGCTGTTTCAAGTATTACAACTACCTGCTAAAGGAAGGGGGTGGGAAAGTACACCAAGAAAACAGACCTCCAGCCAGGAAGCAAGACCAGGGCTTATTCTTCCATGATGCCTGGGAGCCTACTCAGCACGCCCAGGCCTAGGTTCTAGTTCCTAAAACAGCACTTGGATCAAACCATTCCCTGGCATCAGCCGACCACTGATTTGAAGAGAAAGCCCAAATTATTTTCATGGGTGTTCACAGGGCTCCCTGCTCTGACGTAAAACTTTATAATCTGTTCTGTTCTTCCCACCCCAAGTAGACTGACATCTCCAAGCCTCTGCACCTGATGCCGTCTGCCCTCTCTGTGGGCCAGTACCCCCCCTCTACCTATGCTGAAGTCCAGCCCCTCCAGCGTGAACTGCATCTCCTGCGTGGTCTTCTTACACCCCTGCCTGGATCCTGTGTTCTCTGAGCAGAACACTTCTTATCAAGCATCTAGAGCAGTGCTTTTTCAAATCTTAACACAGAAAATGATTGCCTTTGTGTGGTGCTCACATAGCTGCCGAGAGCCCGGGTGGGAATCAACATCTCCACTGGCTCCCTCAACTAGGCCACTTCTACGTGCTGATCTCTGGTGCTGCCCCAAGCCACTCTGAGCATCGTCTCCTCAGCTACACCACGTCCTTCAAAGTTAAGGATCACATATCTATCTATAGCCCTGGAGCACCAAGTACAGTTGTTTGCACAAAGAAGTACAAAGATCTATTGCCTTGACAGGAAAGAAGCGATACTGAATAGGGAGAGCACTACAAAAGTAGCACACCAAAATGATCCAACTGTCAAGTAAATAATACAGAAAAAAAAGATCAAGAACTGAATCTGAAAAAAAAAAACAATCCAGGCAACTACTCTGAAAACCAAGTCACTTAAAGATTTTACTTGGTACAAAGACCATTTCACTAACTTGAGTCTGATCATAAGTAGCAGAAGAACAAAAGCTCTTTGCTCTTGCCCGTGGTCACTCTGGGAAGCCTCAGGACAAACAGACCATGGTCTCAATCAGAAAGAGGGTGCCAAAGTAGCAGGAAATAGCAAGGCCTGCAGATGACCTTCCTACATTCAGGTAAGGACAGGACGTGTTTCCTGTTGCCACATGAAATAACCTCACCAGTCCACCTCTTGTGCCTCCACAGGATCTGGGACAAGGCTGACAAGCCTCATCACAGAGATGAGGTGAGAGGACCCAGAACAGCAAAGGACTGAAGGCTCAAGAGCAGCACAAAATGCCTGTGGGAGGAAAGTCACATGCCATTTTGTTCTTCTCACCACAGGTATCCATCCACAAATTAGTATTTGCAGCCAAATGACAATAAATTTAAAAAAACTTTTTAATACCCTACCATTTCAAGACACAAAAAACAAAGCCAGTTATGGCAACAAGAAACTTTTAACTGACCTAGTCACATACAGGTTATGAACTCACCCCCAAATTCTAAAGCTCTGGAACAATCTAGAATAAAGCTATAGTCATATCAAGTAAGCACAGAAAAAGTAAATCTTCAGTACCAGCTAGTTTCGATGCAATTAAATCACGTAACTTTCCTAACCATGGTCAGGAGGACAGATGAAACAAAAGCCAACAGTCTACTCTTGAGAAAAGTCATTTCTAATAATTCCTGGCTTCCATAAAGGAAACAAAGATAGGATTCCTGGAGATAAATACAGCTCAGCTCATACAAACTAGACATAAAAAAAGCTCAAAATCCTCACAGCTGGCCCAAGGTGTCCCATAAAGACAGGCTGAATGAACACTCTTTGAGGCTATCACCTAGTAGCCGCCTATCTGTACAGGATAAGAAGCTGATGAAGATGGGGGAGGGGGTACTGGGGAGTGAGTTATCCATGCTCTAAATCTCCTTTGAGAGAAACAAACTTCAGAGCCCAGGAATAGACAATTTTCTTGTTCCACACTAATTAAGAATCAGGCTGACAGAGTCTCAGAAATGTCTAAACTCAAAACAGGGGAAGACATCCATGGAAAAGTAAAGAAGAAACTGCTTTGCAAAACTAACCAAAACTACACTTAGACAGGCCCAATACTCCAGGCCCTCCAACATTAGGAAACTTCCCTGTTCACCAAGATCTCTTTCAATTGCATCAGCAAGCACACCGTCATCCTTTGTTAACTGGACCACCACAGGCCCCTGGACTAAGGAGACTCACACCCCCACTGAGCAGGGCCTTGAAAATCTCTACCGTGACTAGAGAGCCACAACGTCATGTAAACACAGCAGTTTTTAACTCCACAGCAAGAAAACACCTTATACCAATGTGAAAAAAGCAGCCATCTGAAAAGACTAAAGAAAAATGGTGCTGTTGATACCAATAAAAAAATTCAAGAACCAAAAGTTCGTATCTAGACCTAGAAAACATACAATTTTTTTTTAAAGCCTAAGGAAAAATAGCTGACTTTGCCTAAGAACCTCCCGACAACAGGGTGAGCCTGCACCCCCGGGGGGTTGACCCCGCCCACATAGGGGCCCATGGGGCCTTCTTACCCATTCCTCTGCCAAGGGGCTCTCCAAAGCTTCGAGACATTCCCATTTCATTTCTGGCAAAGTCTCTCTCAAATCCTCCACCCATGCCACGTTCCATCTCTGTGGAAAAAAATATTACCCTAGGCCTTTCCAGGAATACCATTATGTTTTAGACATTAAAAACAAAAAACTATAAACACACAACAGCTACCAGCAAATCAGCATGTTTTAGTTTTTCTATAGGAAACCATCCTTTATTCCTTAAAAAAGAAAGTCACCTCAAATGAATCCCTGAAAACAACCCACCTTTATAGTACATTAGAACTAATTTCCAGCTTACACACAGTCACACGATGGATACACCAAGCACCCACTACTGCAGTAACTGGTGTGGGGAGGCTGCAGTGCATGAGGCGTCAAAGGTAGGCTGCAGGAGAGCCTGCCTATGTTAACAGCAGCAGCAGGTACCACCTCTGGGGCACTTCCCACATGCCCTGCCCTGCCCAGGGCTTTATATGTGCTATTATTTCATGGAATCCTCACAACCAGACTGCACACCTACATTACCCTCCATCACCACTGCCCCTTTACAAAGAAACTGAGGCTCAAATGACTTAGAATCTTGACCAAGGTCATGTGCCTGGTAAGGAGTGAGGCAAAGGCTGGAACCTAACTCCAATGCAAAAACCCAGGCTGGAACCTAACTCCAATGCAAAAACCCATGTTCCAATCACAAGCACAACCATGAGAACAGAGAAAGACACCTATGTGCAAACAACATGACTCCTCTACTGACGACTCGAGTGGTTTCATCTACATAATGGGGTTTGGTAACTTCATTATTTTTCTTCTATGCTGATTGCAGCAGTATTTGTTGTTTTTCAGTGTCTTTTTTCCTAAACAAATTTATTAATTTACTTATTTATTTTTGGCTGCGTTGGGTCTTCGTTGCTGCACATGGGCTTTCTCTAGTTGC
>RJWK010015739.1:25121-36292 GCA_004363435.1 Platanista minor
TTAGCGGTATGCGGGCCTCTCACTGTTGTGGCCTCTCCCGTTGCGGAGCACAGGCTCCGGACGCGCAGGCTCAGCGGCCATGGCTCACGGGCCCAGCCGCTCCGCGGCATGTGGGATCTTCCCGGACCGGGGCACGAACCCGCGTCCCCTGCATCGGCAGGCGGACTCTCAACCCCTGCGCCACCAGGGAAGCCCTGAATGCATACTCTTAATAAACCCATGTTTTCGCTAAACTTATCTGAGTATATTAAAGGAAAGATCCTATTAACTTACCATTTTCACGTGCATTGGTCTGTCAAATAGCAGTTGGCCATTAAACATAGCTGATGTTACAATTAAGGCTATTTCCTGCAATTCTAGAAACATGCATAGCAGAACAGAAATACCTAAGAGAAAAATACTCCAACTGCTACTACCTACCAGTCCCTCTAAGTGGTGAATTTATGAGCAATTTTGATTCCTGTTTATACTTTCAAGTATTTATTCCTACAGTAAGCATTAAAGGGACAATAAATAACACTCAAGAAAAAAAGGAAACCTCAGCTTACTCCTTAGGTGTGGCATGCCATTCGTAACACCTTACACTTCTCACCAAACCATCTTCCTCTTAAATTAAGCACTGACATCAGTTTTCTGTATGTGTCCAATAAGCCAGGTGTTCTACCATTTTTTGGAGTACCATGTTTTCTGGGTAATATACTCAGTGACAACCTTGCCTGAGTTTAGTGACAGTGTTCATGTGTGGTATTCTCCCTGTGACTACAAAGATGTAACTCTGGGGTGAGTAGGGTGAGCAGCCTAGGGTCAGAGAGAAGTGCTTCTTCCAGAATGTCAATCCACTGAAGAGATAGGGCCCTATAAGGACTTATATATGAAATAACACTGAATTTCTCTCCAGTGGCACATTCTTTGGACTTCTCCCTTCAAACCAGTCTCCTCTAAAAAGAGGACAATGGAAAAGACCACTCATGGACACGTGCCTGTTTTCTAACCATCTCTTCTATGTAAGTACAATACTATGTAGATACTTTGTACTCCCTTACTAATATCCTTAGTAATGCATTCTCTCTAGTCACATAAGAAATACTAATACACAAAATTACCACTTCCCCACACAAACCTGTCTTACTAATACAACATTTAGGTTAAACTACGTTCACCAGGGGTTGAATTCCGATAAAAGGATACATATCGCTTGCACAGCTTCAATGGACTGTTCAAAAGTAACAGTGCCTATTCCACGACTTTTTCCATCTTTATCCTCAAGAATGTCTGCTCGGACCACCACACCAGCCATACTAAAAACTTCCTTCAGTTTCTTCCAGCCAACTTTATAATCCAGCTAATCAAGAGAAAGGGGAGGAAAATCTCATTGTAAACATTTTTACTACATGAATGTGACATGCTCTGGTTGGAAAACAAGCATTAGAAAATGTCACAAAAATAATGTCACAAAAATATGTCAGTATAATTTTTCAAATAGGATTACGAAGGTTTGCCTTCTACTATTTACTGTCTCTTTTCTCTGAAATAACAATTTAAGTCACCTCATACCTTTCAAGTTAATGCTTATTTTGTGAATACTAAAAAATGCTGTTCCCCAGATAAGGTTTACCATCATCCTCCCTAATCCACTTTCTTTTAAAAATATGTCCCTGTGCAAATGGCAAAGAATTACCATTCACCCAGACATTAACAGGAAGAGGGAAATGTCAATACACAATCTCTGCTCAAACACTTTACTCTGCACCTACTTTTATACACACCAGCAAAACTCCATAAACATGGCCCCAACAGGACCATGGTCAAGCCTGTGTGACTTATGACTACAGTGGTCATTAAGGGACAAAGCCAAGCCCAAGGATGATTTTTTAAGTAAATCAGGAAGATAACATAATCTTCTTTTAAGTTTTTCTTCTCAAATGTCAGAACTACTTTTTATAACACATTGACAAGATTGTCTGAAGTAGAAAATCAAACTTTATGAAACACTGTTTCCATTTACTTACATTTGCTACAAATACTGTGCTTCCAAGTCTTCCAGCCTGTAATGCATGGATAATCTCATTTGGGATGTTAGGATTATTTAGGATACTGGGTGGGATATTAATCATTCCTGGGCCACCTGGTCCCATACCCATCCCACCAGTCGTAGCCATCACCTTTTGCATTGCTCTCCTGGCATGTTCACCATCAGGATCCTAAAACAAGCACAAAAGGGTTACATTTAACTGACCCAGTGACAATTAAAACCATGCTCCCACAGTAAGTGATACCCCCAAAACTTCAGAGATTGAGAGTTGTTTGGAAACCATTTCTCAAAATCTGTAACAAAAAATTCAAATGAAGTAAAACTAAACCACCAGGCCAGGAACCATTCTAGCCAAAAGAATGAGGAAGAAAGGAACGGTGTAAAATTTAGCTCTCAATTGAACTAAGTAAAAAAAACAAAAAAAAGGGAAGGGTGGGGGGTGGGGGGTGGATGACATGATTAAAACTTCCAGGTTGAAATAAGATCTTCAAGGGCTTGGTACAGTTGAATCTCACTAACTCAATGGGGTTTTATAATTTCTGCAAACCCAACTGGTGATTTTCCCAAAAGTTTGAAAATACAGCTCTAGACCACCAAGGTACTCCATCCTTCAAGTATTCAGGCATTTGACTCATGTGTAAAGTCTGGAAAGGTTTATGAATCTCTGGTGTTGACAATACTCTTGAACTCTTTGCCCTTCTGCGTGCTACCTTCACACAAGAGAACTTAAGCGCTACCATGCTTTCCTCTCTGAGCTCGCATATACGGACCTTCCTCCAAGAATAAGAGGTAAAAATAAGTCAAGGAAGGATTGAATTAACAAAAAGCCTCCCACTTCCCTCCAGGGAGAGAAGATACCTGATTTGGATTAGCTATGAAAAAGTATTTTAAACTCATTTTAAAAAAGAAAAAAGATGGGCCAAGAACAGGGTTCAGACTGAGTAAAACTGTAGATGTAGAATACCTTAAAACAAACAAACAAAAAACCAAACACACATACAGTAAAAAAAAAACCATGGACTCAGTTTGACTGCCCCTGAGAAAACCAAGGCAGGCTGGCCTAATACAAATCAGAGATGTTAGGAAGGCAGTCAGCAGTGGCTCAAGATGTGCTCAGCCACTATCCCAAAGTTCTTACAGGAATGACTGCTGAAGCCTGTGACTGACCCCCCCTTGTTAACGACAACAGGTTGTTCTGCTCCGTAAAATGTCATCAAGGACTATTCTGTCTTTTCCTAACTCCAAACAGGGACACTCGACAACTACAAACGGTATCCACAGTGTTTCATGAGCTTACTTCTTTGACTTTCAGTGGTCTTCCACTCAGACTATGCTTGTTTAGAACTTCAGCAGCTTTTTTCATGCTCTCTTCCATCTTGAATTCAACAACGCTATGAAGAGTCAAAAGGAAATGAGTGAAACCAGTCCTACAACTCAGAAGGCTCAACTGCCAATAAGTAACTAGACAATACTTACGCACATCCCTTTGGAAGAAGCCACAGACAGTCAGAACAGCAAGGGGAAAAAAAAGAAAAGACACAAAATAGTAAATTTCAGTGACAGTTATAAATTAAAAATATGATTTATGTAACAGTTTTTAAATTAACCCTTCTAAGGGGAAGCTGACAGAAGTGTCTTGCCTAGCCCTCCTTATTAAGAGCTCAGCTCCTTGGTATCTCCTCTTCCTTCACATTACCAGCATTGCACTATAGCTGCTGAAGTTATAATGAGCAGACCTAAATTCAGGTTCTCCGAGAAATCACACAAACTTTAGATCTGCTTCTCTCTGTACTCAATCAATTCCTTTTCATACTCCTCCTAAATCCATCCCTTCCATAAATTAAGCTCATCCTTTTGATTATTCTAAGCCATTCTATTGCACGACAGAAAATAATTAATTTTCTCTTTAAACTAGGCCAATTTTAAACGTTCAAGTTTTAGTATTTGTTTTACAATTTACTGGCACAAAGGCAACTTTTCAGAATCTTTGGTTCACACAACTTTCAAATACAGCAAACAACCAAAAGTAACATTTTCTAGACAAGAACACACGTTTTACATTAATATACCACCGCTAAAATTCCATGCATAATTCACACACAGCCAGTTCCTCTGTTAACAAAGAGACAATGCTGCTATTGGTCCCCAGTTATCCAAATTGGGCATCCAAACAGAATACCAAAAAGCTCTTTGCCCAGCCATTTGGAAAAGCGGGACTCCCGTTTGCAAATCCCCTCCCACCCCACTCGAATGTTTGGCAAAATCAAACATAGCTACTATAACATGAGCACTCACTGCCTTCCTGATTTCATTCGATTCCACGCCACCATACAGTTACATTTTTCATGTAGTAAATCCACAGAAGAAATTCTCTCAGACACTTACCCTTGACTTTCCTTCAGCGTCCATTAAGAGCTCCACGTATGTTACCTCACCAACTACAAATCAGTTTCCAGACGACACATAAACCAAGGGAGAAAAGCCAAGAAAACAATGGGAATTTAGAACAATCATCAGCAACCTTGTATGGAGCCTCTGCCTTATAAGAAAGCCCAGAAACACTCCATATTCTCTAAACCACCACACTAGGCATTACAGGTGTGCAGTAAAAGTAGGTGAAACTTGTTAACAATGTCCTTGATTTTCCTCCCACCTCAAACAAGCTATTTCCACAGATTTCCATATCAATTTCCCTGTCTGAAATACTCATTCATGACTAGAGGCAATCCAAATCTACAGGAAAGAAGTCTGCATGATTCACTTTTTTGGGGAAAGGAGGAAAACAGTTTTACAAATACACTCTTAATATTGAAAGGTGAACAGCACACAGATTGCAATGCCACTGAACTGAGCGCAAATGCTAACTACAAAGATGTGTCTATGTATAATATATATCCTCAAAGGCGCACACATGGCATGGCCGGTTACGTGGGTGTGCAACCTGTCCAATCGCATGGGACTCTGCACTGAGGGCCATGCACTTGGTTTAATGCTCTGTTGCTGTCTTGAAATTCTCAGTTATTTTAAAATAAGGAGCCCTGTGTTTTCATTTTGCACTGGGCCCCACAGTTTCTGTGGCTGGTCCTGCACACAGCACTAGGCTCCACAACCGTCACAAGTAGGATGTGTAAATATTCTATCACAAAACCAGAGCAGCGTCTGGGTTCTCTTCACTGAATTAAAATTAAGCCAGGCTGTATTCTTGCTGCTCTGTCAACTTTCTCATTTAAGGATACAGATAAATGCAAACTTAGAGCTCAGTCTGCATCTAAACAGCTACAAAGACTCACTTAGGATGCTAATCTATACAAAGGGGAAAAAACAAAGCATTTCAAAAGACTCTGCAGATTTTCCTCAAGGTTTGGATTGCCAATTCATGACCACCACAACCAGATGTTAGAACCCACCTAGACAACCACCAAAATGGCTGCTGAACTTGAAGATGGCACACAGACACCAAAAAACCCCGAGAAATTTAAGTGTTAACTTTGTGGAAACAATATTTAAGCAGGCTCTCCGAAGTCAAGAACGGGCTTTTGTTCTAAGAAATACTTTTTCTTTTTTAACGATTATTTTTATGATGGTAAAGCCTTCTCTCATTCAGTTTTCAATTTGGTTTAGCAGCCAAGGGTAAATATAACCGTCTTAATGGGCCCAAGTCCTTCCTAATCTAATTCCTTTGTTCAAAGGATATTAAAATTATTATGAAGATTTAAAAATTAATATACCAAGGAAAGACTAAAATGTAAACTAGAAGTATTTTTAAAAATTTGAAGGGCATATTTATTAGTAGTATATTTGCATGGCAGTTGACAGCAAGAAGGCCAAGTGTTCAAAGTTTAACTGTACAGCCTCACCTCCACTGTCCTTTCCTGAAATATTACAAACCAAACCAGCACTTTGCACAAAACAGGAAGGAGAATCAGTGCAAAGAAATGAAGAAATGAATTAGGAGGGACTGGTATAGTTTAACTTTCGGACTATGTACAACTGAAAAATGATCACAGCCAAGGGACAGTCATACAAATTGGCTTTCTGTTATCCTTACAAAAACAAAGCAATTCCCAAAATGTTGTGGTCATTTCTGAGGCCATGTTAAAAGCCATTTGTTTCAACAGCAGCAGCCATTTGAGGACCAACAGCCCCTGTCTCCACGTTGATGAAAATGCCAAGTAGTGTCAAGACAGTAAAGAGACCCAACCCCAAGTTTACTTCCTAGAGCTGTGACTACCGCCTAATAACCTTAAAAATAACTAAAACAATCACAGTATCTAACTCTGACAGCTGTAACTATGTTGTCAGAATTCAAATGTTGCATTTTCCAAATTTCTAGTTTGTGCCCGTGAAGACACTGATTTATATCAAAAAGCTGTCATTGCAACCCAGAAACCAAGCAAGTCCAAACTTTTTTCCATGGTCATAACCATTTTTACAAAAAGCCAGGTTTAGAAATGAGGACTTTTTCTACTTAACATTCTAGAGACAGCACAAATCCAACTTCAATCCTCTGCACCAATACTCTGCTTAAAATGTTCCCTCTTTTTCCCCAAATGGTATATATAGTTGTTTATTAAAAACAAAACATTACATTAAAAAAAGCCTCCATCCTATCAGTTTAGCCATAGGTTAGGCGAGCCTTGCGGCTCTACCATGAGTAGTGTTGTTCCCAAGTATCATCAATAGTGACCATGCTCCTCATGAATTCATAATTTTCTGATCTCTACCCTGAGAGACCACATCAATTCAGAGATGTAAGCAAATCACTGTTACAGGATCTGCAACAGTTGCCAATTCATACTTCCCTACAGGAAGAGAATAATAAAACCTTTAAAAGACCACCTCTCTTTTAGTTCTACATTTACATTATTAAAGCAAAGACCTGTTTAGTATAGTCAGTACAACCATCAACGAAACTTTGAAGGCAAAATTTACCAACTATTCATTGTCCGGTCACATCCAATGAAATGAAGTTTAAAAGAGCAAATCAACCAGAGCAGATCAGTTACGACTGAGGCAGAGTTAACAAATTGGCAATAGCAAGTCTGATAGACATGGAATTCACAGGTATTAATGAAAAATACTGCTGCTCCTCTCATTCCTGAACATGGATGGAATCCATGGAATCGCAAGAGCAGACTACTAAGACAAATTCTACTGCAGCTTTAAACATCAAAATATCTAAATGAAAAAACTAAGACTTTGAAAAATCTACTGCCAAATGTCATCACCTATCTTTATTTTTTTTTAATGGTAACATATTTTAATATTTATTTATTTATTTGACTGCTCTGGGTCTTAGCTGCGGCATGTGGGATCTAGTCCCCTGACCAGGTATCGAACCCGGGCCCCCTGAATTGGGAGCACAGTCTTAACCACTGGACCACCAAGGAAGTCCCTACCTTTACTTTAAAATGCTCGAAGAATTCATTATTAACCAACATTTAGGTGGATTATTAAAAATATTACCCCAAGAATAAAACATATCATGAGGGTAAGATAATGAGCAACCCCAAAAGAATTCACGTAGTCCCTTGGAGCTACTTTGATTTAACACTCCTGCACATACTTATATCACAAAGAGTATTTGTTTCTGTATTCTCACTTCATTTACTGCTCAAAGCTGAAACAAACGTGCGCGCGCACACACACACACACACACACACACACACACACACAGTACAGGGGCTAAAGCTTTACTGAAAAGAATTCAAAGGGGGGTGGGGGAGGAGCTCCAAAGCAGGGCATGCGCTAATGGAGGGGTGCATGGAATAAATGCATATTTTAACTTGGAAAGCCTGTTTCTTTAATATACAGACAACTTGAAACACAGCAAAATAATTATTCTATACAATGATTACTCAATTTATGGAAAAATTAGAAAATGATTAAGCACCTTCTTGCTCCTAATCCCATGGGCGAGAACAGAATTCTGCCTCTCTAACTCGACCAGAAACCAACAAATAAGCCAGGCAGGCTGCACTATTAAGGTTCAACCCAAGTACCCAACGATATGAATGCTTTAGCATCCGCAGGCCTTTCCAAAACGCAGGCTGAATTTCCAACAAAGGAAAATATGAAGGAGCCAAACAGACTGGGTAGGGATTTTTACTTAAACTGAAAATAAAGTTCTGCTCCACAGACCCACAATGTAGATAGATTATCTTCAAGAGCCAACAGAGACTTACTATTGGACTATACTTGCCCTCTGGGCCTCAGTTTTCTGTCAGCTGGAATTTGAAACTGACAAAGTGATGTACTCAATAAAAACAGAAGGATTAAGTTCTTAAGAAATCTTTGCTTACATAAGTTAAACTGACTGCTGCTAAACTTGAGACTGAGTGAGAGTAAGCTGTATCACTGACCCTCCTTTCTTTCCTCCTCAAACTGTTCTCCATGTTTACTCACTGCTCGTGCAGCTCAGTCCTCAGTCCTGCCTGGGTTGCAGCTGCCCCACCTCGATGCTGCTGGCTCCCTGGTTAGGCCAGGAGAACAACAGCCCGACGACGAGCTTTCTTCATCCACACAGGACTTCTCGGTAATGTAGCTCAACACTATTTAAGTTTAGAATTCCCAAGATCAATGACCTTTTGTTCACGGAAATCTTAATTTTTCACCCAGACCTTATGGTCAAACACTTTTGAGATGTGTATCCCAATATCGATCCAGTGATGAAAATGAGGTAGCTGTTGAGACCGTTAAGTCACTTTCAAACCTGGTTTGGCAATCTCCAATTCAAATTTCCTATTACACCAGCTCTCAATTTTTGTTTCAATCCACTCTTCAGTGTTCACAGCAGTCATTTGTTCCATGTAGTATCTCCATTAAAAATAAGTATGATCAAAAGGACGGACAACAGAAACCTTTCCTTTGCTCCATCAGAAGGGGAAAGCTCAGGGAAAGCTCAAGTTCAATTCTGCAGGCTGTTTAATCCATGTCCCTGAATGATATGATGGGGGAGGGGGCGGGGGAAGCACCCTGGCACAGAACAAAACAAAGCTCTCAGTACCTTTTCTCTTTAAAGTCAGCAATGCTGATTTCATGACAGTGCCACCAAACAAGGTTTGTGATCCCATCCAGGGGAAAAGGCATAAGTGGCCTGTTCACATTAATACATGCGTTATTAACAGGATCTCCTAGAAGGTTGTTAAATGCTAACAAACATGGAGAATATACACTTGGTGTCCAAGGAGGGGAAAAGATCGGGAACTAGGGAGGGGTACATGAGGCACTCTCAGGCATGATTATCCTTAGAAAAAAAACTCCTGTCTTGCCATCTCAAAGCTACTACTTGAGTTCTGACAGGCAGCAATTATAAGCAGTGCTGCAATGACAGAGCATTTTTCAGATCTTTAAGCCGAGGACAACTAATTCTAGCTATTCCACTAGCTTCCTGAAACAACAGGACTATGATTTCATCAGGAATAGACTCTTAAAATGCAGACTGATAAAGAGTGGTTGGATTATAACAGCCCAAATCTCTGTGGTTTGCCCACTTCAGAGACTATCTTGAGACTAATACTTTTAGAGTGTAAGTGCCTCTATCCGCAACTTTTTTTTCCTACACAACAGTCTTCAAAAACCTTAAAACATGTGCAACGCATTTCAAGTAAATATTTCAGATTTCAAATAATCATTGAAAAATATTTTTGGTATACCAAGACACGAATTAAAGTATTTTTTAAAACCACATAATGAAAATATGGACATTTTTTAAGAAATCGTACGTATGTAAACAGTAATTTCTTTAGACTTCACATACTGAATATAAGATTTACCATAAAAAGATTACCTTTCTCTTATGAATCCCTTTATCCACAATCCAAAACTTCTAATAATTAAACAGTAAAGTAATTAATTTAACCTGTACAGGGGAGCTCTAAACAAGAACATTTTAAGGTTTATTAAGAATAACTGATTTACTGCACACCTGTAATTCTAAATTACACCACCAAAAATACACTGAAAGGGCTGAGCCAGGGCATTAATAGCAGTATGCCAAGGGAATATGAGAACCAGTTTGGAAGTATCCGAATAAACCACCAGGCTGGCCCCACACTTAATACAGTGCAAAAGAGGAAATTGAGGTGAACTGCTTCTACATCCAGAACCGTCATGGCTGTTGCTGCTACCAGCTTTAAGGCTTCCAAAACTGAATTACTGAATGGTAAAGCAGTAAAAATGTCACCTACTTTATCCATCATGTCCCAAAACTGGTTCACACACTCCTAAAAATGGAAAAATAATTTGGCCTGCAATCTCTTACAAAATTCTAACAATTGCATTTTCAAAGCCACATTCCTGGTTCTTGGAACTACTATACCTTATTATCAATGGAAGTATCAATTCAGCGGTTCAACCAAATCACGAGAACACAAATTTGGGGGTTATTCCAGAAACTAATTCGAATGAGACCCAACTGTACTGTACAGAAATTCTAAGCTTTATTGAAGCAGCAGTCCCAAAAACCAAGAACACTGCATCTGGGATGCCACATGACACGCCCTTCAGACAAAAAGAAGAAACTTCACTCTTGCCCTAGGAGCATTGGCAGGAATGATTTGGCTGATCAAGGCAGGAAAACAAATCTCACACCAAAACGTTTTTCCATCCATGTTACCTGGAGAAATACTACATGGGAGCAGCCTACATGACTGTACAGAGAGGTTCATGGTGCCTAGTGCTTCTGGCATATCATGGTTGAATTAAGTGATGGGACAATGATGGCAGTGGGCCATTCATAATTTCAAAACCCAATGCTGGGAGCACCAGTACACATACCAAAATGGCCTATCCAAGTGGCATCTGTCACTGAAATGTTAATCATTTGACAAATCAAGCTCAAATCTCTTTTCATTATGAATGTTCCAGAAAAACCAGTACCTTTCAGTCCTTCAAAAAGACTCCATTTAAGAATAATTTGATTCTAGGTTTCCCTTGGGGTAGGGGTGAGGGGAGACCTCAAGGCATTAGACAAATGGTTCTCTATCAATTTTGTTTAAACCTGGGCTGAGCGATCTCTTTAGCCCTGTGTGCCACCAGCAGGGCCCAGAATCAGGAAAAGACGACAAAAGAAGCAGAACAAGAGTGTGAAAAGAAGGAGGACACACGTGGTGTGCACAGGGGTGGGGGTGGGAATGGG
>RJWK010015740.1:0-36093 GCA_004363435.1 Platanista minor
AAAAAAAAAAAAAAAAAAAAAAAAAAAAAAAAAAAAAAAAAAAAAAAAAAAAAAAAAAAAAAAAAAAAAAAAAAAAAAAAAAAGTTTTATGTGAATAAACAAGGAAAACTCTCAATAAAACAAAATCACTAATAAATAAGTACAGCTGATTTTTAAAAATGATACATTTCAAAAGATATGGGGATATATGTATATGTATAGCTGATTCGCTTTGTTATAAAGCAGAAACTAACACACCACTGTAAAGCAATTATACTCCAATAAAGTTTTTTTTTTTTTTTTTTTGCGGTTGGTACACGGGCCTCTCACTGCTGCGGCCTCTCCCGTTGCGGAGCACAGGCTCCGGCCGCGCAGGCTCAACCATGGCTCACGTGCCCAGCCGCCCCGCGGCATGTGGGATCTTCCTGGACCGGGGCACGAACCTGTGTCCCCTGCATCAGCAGGCGGACTCTCAACCACTGTGCCATCAGGGAAGCCTTAAAGATGTTTTTTAAAAAAAGATATTATGCCCTTATTCCATTTAAGCTGCTTAAACAAATTAAACATAGTAAATACTCATTCATGGATTACATATTTGTGAATTCACCAACTTGCTAAAATTTGCTTGTAACCCCTAAATCAACACTCAAGGGGATTTTGCCATCATTCGTGAAACATGCACACAGTAGCAAAAATTTGAGTTGCCCAATGCACACCAGATGAGGCTGAAAAATGCGATGCCCTATCTTCTTGTTTCATCTCTCAAGTCTACACAGGTATCCTTTTTGTGGTCTATTTAATGCCATGTTTTCTGCATTTTTTGCTTATTGTTGGTGACTTTGCTATTTTAAGTGTCACCCCACCCCCCAGAATAGTACTGAAGTGCTCTCTAGTGTTCCTAAGTGCAAGAAGGTTGTGATGTGCCTTATGGAGAAAATAGGCTTGTTAGATAAGGTTTGTTCAGGCATGAGTTATAGTGTTGTTGGCTGTGAGTTCAATGGTAATAAGTCAACAATATACATTAAACAAGTTGTCTAAACGGAAACACACAAAATAAGGTTATATAAACGGGACCTAATTACACTTAAAAGCTTTTGCACAGCAAAGGAAATGAAACTGACAAAACAAAAAGACAACCTACTAAATGTGAGAAAATACTTGAAAATGACATGACCAATAAGGGGTTACTATCCAAAATATATAAACAGCTTTTACAACTCGATATAAAAAATACCCAAACAGTTCATTCAAAAAATGGGCAAAAGACCTGAATAGACATTTTTCCAAAGAAGACATACAGATGGCCAACAGTTACATGAAAAGATGCTCAACACTGCTAATCATGACAGAAATGCAAATCAAAACCACATTAGATATCACCTCACACCTGTCAGAACGGCTAACATCAAAAAGTCTACAAATAACAAATGTTAGAGAGGATGTGGAGAAAACTGAACCCTTGTACACCATTGGTGAGAGTATAAATTGGTACAGTCACTATAGAAAACAGTATAGAGGTTCCTCAAAAACTAAGAATAGAGCTACCATATGATCCAACAATTCCACTCCTAGGTATATACCCAGAAAAAATGAAAACACTAATTCAAAAAGATACATGCACCTTAATGTTCATAGCAGCACTATTTACAATAGCCGAGATATGGAAGCAACCCAAGTGTCCATCAACAAATGAATGGATAAAGTAGATGTGAGATATACACACAAACACATACATACACAATGGAATATTACTCAGCTATAAAAAAGAATGAAATTCTGCCATTTGCAACAAGGTGGGTGAGCCTAGGGAGTATTTTCCTTAGTGAAATAAGTCAGACAGAGAAAAACAAATACTGCATGTTATCACTTATATGTGAAAACTAAAACAAATGAACGAATATAACAAAACAGAAATGGACTCAGAGAACAAACTCATGTTTACTAGTTTGGGGAGAGGGAAGGGTGGGGGGCAAGATAACGGGTAAAGAATTAAGAGATAAAAACTACTATGTTAAAATAAACAAGGATGTACTGTACAACATAGGGAATTATAGCCATTATTATGTAATAACTATAAATGGAGTATTATCTGTAAAAATACTGAATCACTATGTTGTATACCTGAAACTAATATAATATTGTAAATCAACTATAATTCAATTAAAAACAAGGTTATGTGTTGATTTGTTGGTGGAAGTGTGTGACCAGTGTCTCACAGGATGTGAATTCTATATTTTCCCTAGGAACAGTGGCTCAGTGTTCCCTAATTCAATGTATACACAGATACATATAAACACACACACACACATTCCAGGATGGACCTCCTCCTGCCTCTAGGCTACAAGAAGCCAAGTTTGTCTACCTGCTGCTTCAGGGGCCTGGAGAAGGGGTTCAGTGTCCCTGCCCTTTCCTTACCTAGGGAGCCCAGGCAGCTGTGACTCCTGCACCAGTCTGTGGCATTAGCTTGGCCTTCTAGATGGAATTTGGGTGCCTGCTTCTCAGATCTGCCCATGATGACAGCTTGACCTCTCCTTCTAATGAACTCAGACTTATGTTTCTATTTTTTCTTCTAGAAATTAGAGTTTCTGGTGCTCCCAGCACCTATTCAGGGTTGCATGTGGCTGGGATTGACTATCAAGAGGGATCCAAAGGATCACTCACCCCCAAATCCCTACCAAGCCAGAAATATTTGAAGCGATATATAGTTTTACATTTTTCATAAAATGAGTTATATTTTAGAAGAAGTTGATGTCATTTTAATGCAAAGTGTTTCTATATTATGAATGTAGCTTCTATTTATTTTTCATTTGGAGTTTTAATTAGACTTTTATAATTATATGATTTTTCTATTCTAAATTCCTACTGTAATGACTTACATTTAAAGATTTCCTGAAATTGTTGCATTCTTGCATTCTTATAGTAAACCATAGTTGGAAATACACAACATACCTTTTTTACCAAAATACTTACCAAAACATAAATAACAAGCAAAATGAATATAGATCATTACTGTGAAACTGGATTAATTTATCACAAATTTTAAAAAGCCCATATAATCAATGTTCAGATGAAGCAAAGGAATACTAGTGGGACAAAGGAAAGGCCCTCTCTCTTATGCCCCTTCCCAGATATTACTTCACATCCAAGGTAACTATGATCCTGTTATTGAGGACCATGGTTTAATACAGTTTGCATTTAAATTTATGTAAATAAAATCATCGTGTATAAAGATTTTAATGTCTTTCTTCTGTTTTCAAAATTACTGTACATTTCTGCAATTCATCCATGTAGGTGCACATAATATAGTTTGTATTTTTTTTAATGTAGCTCATTAGAAAATTCTTGAATCTTGCCTTGCACATAAATAAGGGCAAGCTGCCCAATTTTCTATTTCATTCTCTCATGCCACCTTAAAAATTAATTCAATGATAATGAATCTTAGTCCATAGATACAGTTGTGCAAGAACAATGACATTAAAAAATAACGTATTTTCTGTATCTCAACACTAGCTCTGAATTCAAGTCCCTTTCTTCCTTGACCTGTTTTTGTTTCATTATCCTAGGATAATTCAGAAAACTTAATCAGGAGAGGCTACATCTGAGCCTTAGTAACAGGTTAATAAACGTTGTGGCTCAAATGTCTATTATTCCTGCTCTCACGGTTCCTTTTGGTCTAGAAATAACCTGTTACTTCTGTGCCATGACAGGGTTACAGGAGTCTTCTTTGAGATTACCTGTGATCCCCCCTGTCTAACTGTGCTATTCAGGAATTTCTATCTGACACCTCCATCAATCCTTCATAGTGATCCTAAGCACCAGGGCTTATTGTTACTTCTGTGTTAAGGACCTTTACAACTCTCCTTATTTTCCTCGTATTACCGAACCAGGTTTAATATCCCTTTTAGTTTCATGACTATTTTTTCCCCTTCAAGATATTATGCTCTTATATGGAATCTTAAAAAAAAAAAAAATGGTTCTGAATAACCTAGGGGCAGGACAGGAATAAAGATGCAGACATAGAGAATGGACTTGAGTACACAGGAAGGTGGAAGGGGAAGCTGGGACGAAGTGAGAGAGTGGCATGGACATATATACACTACCAAATGTAAAACAGATAGCTAGTGGGAAGCAGCCACATAGCACAGGGAGATCAGCTCGGTGCTTTGTGTCCACCTAGAGGGGTGGGATAGGGAGGGTGGGAGGGAGGGAGACGCAAGAGGGAAGAGATATGGGGATATATGTAAATGTATAGCTGATTCACTTTGTTATAAAGCAGAAACTAACACACCATTGTAAAGCAATTATACTCCAATAAAGATGTTTCCAAAAAAAAAAAGATTATGCTCTTATTCCCCCTTCATTTATCTTCACCACTTTCAAGACTTTTTGCTGGGAAAAGCACACCAGACACAAAGGCAACTTCTAATTTTTGCTTTCCCATTTGCCTCCTCTCAAGTAATGAATTAGAGATCAGTTTACAAATTTAAATGGGGGAAGAGACAGGGGATTAAATATTGTTAATAAATATACATATTTTTAAATCTTGTTTTTTATATATCACCAGTTCCTCAAAATTTACATATGGTACAGACATAGAATGAGGATAAAAATTATTTGGTGAGAAAAAAAACAAAACAAAACAACTTTCCTATTCTTTATATCCAGCTATTCAGATGCTTTCTAATTCTAAATTTTTATTACTCTCATTTTTTTTTTTTTTTTTGTGGTACACGGGCCTCTCACTGTTGTGGCCTCTCCCGTTGCGGAGCACAGGCTCTGGATGCGCAGGTTCAGCGGCCATGGCTCACGGGCCTAGCCGCTCCACGGCTTGTGGGATCTTCCCAGACCAGGGCACGAACCCGTGCCCCCCGCATCGGCAGGTGGACTCTCAAACACTGCGCCACCAGGGAAGCCCTACTCTAAATATTGAAAGTCTGTGCATCTTCTGAGTTATTAAAGCTCTCCAAATCTAAAACATCCTGGTAGACTCAATTATTTTACTCCTTCTGAGAGTATACATATTGGTTTTATAAAATGTCAACAGCAAAAGGAGAATTAGAGATTATTTAAGCTAATCTTCTCATTTTATTGAAGAGAACCCTGAGATCCAGAGAAAAGAAATGACATAAGTGAGCCTGAAGTATTTGCCCCAATGGTATACCTTTTCACACATCGATGCCTGTTTCAAATCAAGGTGAAGTCTGTGGGAATTACATTAATTACATGTAACTTACCTTTATAAGAATTAGTGCTGAATCCTGAACATTTTTAAAATCATATTTTATGATCAGAGTTGAAAAAAATATTATTTTCAAATACTTTAACCTTACTTCTCACAGAGTGGAAATCTTTCTCTTTTCATTAGATTTAGTAATACAAAGGTAAGAAAAGTAGACTATTGAATACTATAAATTACCTCAGTTTAATATTATATCCCTGAATATTATATTCCCTAAAATTTTAACAAGATTTTGGAGAAACAAAAGAGTATCATATATTCATATTTTTATGTCTAAGTTCCCAAACATCTTAGTCAACCACATATAAATATGCAATTTTATAACTAGCTTCCCTTAAGATACATATGCAAATGATATGGCTGATAATCAAATCAGACTCCTTCATTTTCTGTTGCATCACAACTTAAACTAAAGCATAATTTTATTTTATATGCCAACAAAATTGTCATTCTGCAAAATAGCCTTCATAATATATATTAAGGCCATATAAAATGGATTATTATTGTAACTAAGTGTGCACTGTGAAATGGTTTAGTAAAACACTGGCTTGCATGACGTATTCTTGTCTTGCTTAACAATTGTAATAAAATAGGAATGATAGGGCTTTAAAGAACAGTGTAGAATTAGAAATAGAAATTACCGTGCATTACATTGCCATTTGATATGATGCACTGTAGCTTGCTGACACTAATCTTAATGAGGATTATACCAGAGATATCAAAAATATATGTTGTCATCTATTAACAATCAAATACTCAAAGGTATTTATCTTGTGTCTACATTTGCATGCTACTTTTAAAAGGCTCTTATTTTAATTAACAGAATATTGAAATCCCATTTGAAAAGAAATTTGAATGCTAAATTAAGCCATCAATAAAATTCAACAGAGACAACATACTGAGAAAATGCAGAAAATCTGAATGGCTTTGAAATTTGGATTGTGAAAGACAAATTAAATTCAGCTGGGGAGATGTATTATCTGGTACTGACATTCAGAAAATTTTTCAAGATTTGGCCATTGGCTCACCAAGTGGATAACATAATATGTATCTATTCCCAGGAGATAAGTAGGATATGTAGTTCTGTTTAAATCCTCAAGCAATCATACAATTAGTGGTCTATATTTTCTGCACTGCCAGTGAAGAATCCAAATGTATCTTTACTTATTTAGGACTTTCAGTTAAACACATCAGGGATCCTAATCTAAGTGATATAGGGCTAAGGTTGGGGTGAAGTTTGTTGGCTAAATAAATCCAATTCATTGAACAAATCAACAGAAAGGCAGGGAGGAATCTGGACCAAAAATACATTTGGATCTCAAACACTGACTGGTTCATCTAATATGTTCTTCTCCACTTGTGTTGGGTGTATTAGTTTTTTACATATTTCTTGCTACATGATGGAAAGTTAGCAAACACCAGGTTCAAAGTTTCTATTTTACATCTTAAGCCTTTTCTGATTTCAAATGTTATAATCTTAGATAAAGTTTCTAGTTATCCCATCTTGGGTTTGGTTCTTACACATGGCCAAGGTTTAGCTGGATAATGGAAGGATGAAAAAGTTATACTGTGGGCAAAACTGTCTGGAGTAGGGCAAGTTTTATAGAAGGAGCTGTTTTTCTCAGAAGACAAACAAAAATAATTATTGTCTTGCACTCAAGTTGTAATTGCATATAAGATATATGCATATACAGAAACTATCCATGGCCTCAGTTTAGGTTAATTAATTCATCTGAAGTTAGATATTGAGTACCTACTATGTGCTAAGCACATAGCTGTGCTAAGCACCTTAGATACCACAGTGAAGAAAACTGATAGCTTCTTTGCCCTCACATAATGCACATTTTAGTGTGGAGGTAGCCAAAAGTTACAAACAAATACAAAAACTTTGTATCCTGTGAAATAAACAAGGGATTGAGATGAAGAAAGGTGTAAGGTGGCAATTTAAATAATATGGTCAGTGAAGAACTTTTGGGGGAATCATTCTGGTCAGTGAAAAAAAAAAAAGAAAAAAGCATGTACAGTCTCTGAATTGTAAAAGACTGTGGTCTATAACTAGTGAAATGCAGGGTAGTCTTAGTTAAGTTTGGAGAAATGATTAGATCATACAGAAACTCAAAGGCCTGGAGTATGAATTTTATTCTAAATGCAATGTGAAGCTTTTGAAGCATTTCAAGCTATGGAACGATATGATCTCGTTTATATTTTTAAAAGTTTCACTCTTGCTATTACGTAGAGAACGATTTGGGGTGATGGATGAAAAAACTTATTTGGTGATATCTTGGATATGGGGGTTGTGAGAAATTAAGAATCTAGGATAAGTCCTTGCTTTCGAAATTTAGGAAGTAGATAGATGGTGCCACCAAGTAGTAAGATGGAGAAGACTAATGTATGCACAAATAACTGTGGTGGAAAGACATGGAGAGCTCACTGCAGTGCATGATAATGTTGAAATAAGAGACATACAAATAAAAAAATCAGGTAACTAGATGCATGAGTCGAGAGTTCAAGTGAGGACAGAAACTGCTTTTAGTATGGTGTGTTGTCTCTCAGTCATATTCCACGATCTTGATTCAGAACCTTAGGGGTTTACATTATGACATCCTCTTCCATTATGGCTAGCCATAAGTTCTGTACAATTTGTTTTCCTACCAATGATATCTTTATAATATTAGAGATTAGAGGGTCCATTGGGTCCTATGGTCCAAATGGCACAAACACCTGGAGCTCCTGCAGATTTTCTTTTCTATTCTACACCTAACTTAAAACAATTAAATTACTTAAGTAAATTATTGTAGGTCTTTTGTGGGAGGATATATATCTACTAATGATAGTTGCCATCATTTTCCATTGTCCTTTCAAATAGGAATGTGGGCTCTCTTTCAGTGGTTTCATAGTCTAAGAAATGGCTCAGGTTTGGTAACTGACCATGAACCATGACTATTTTGGGGCTGCTTTTCTTGATTTCCTCATAATCCCTTGATAATTTGAGTTATTATAAAGGTTAAGCAATACCATTTTTTTTTTTTTTTTTTTTTTTTTTTTTTTTTTTTTTTTTTTTTTTTGCAGTACACAGGCCTCTCACTGCTGTGGGCTCTCCCGCTGCAGAGTGCTCCGGATGCGCAGGCCCAGCAGCCATGGCCCACAGGCCCAGCCACTCCGTGGTATGTGGGATCCTCCCGGACCGGGGCAAGAACCCGCGTCCCCTGCATCGGAAGGCAGAGTCTCAACCACTGTGTCACCAGGGAAGCCCAGCAATACTTTTTGATTCTTCATGTTTCTTCCTTCTAGAAACAACTGCAATACATCAGTCATCTCCACGACCCTCTGAAGATGAGCCCCTTCAACTGCCACTCTGATGTTGCTGTTCATTGCAAATATTGTGCCCACCTGACTTTTGACATTTAAGTGCCACCACCTGACCTATTAGGGGACCAATTCCTTTACAGCATCACCTGCGGTTAGCCCTGACCTACAAGAAGGAGCCACCACTCAAAGATGGTGATGCACCTTTCATCAGCACATTTTGTTGTTGTTGCTATAACTTTGGTAAATGGAGTATGCTCTAGGCTCATCAGTCGAATATTGTTGGCCAGTGGAATTTCTAACCTTATGCTGTACATTTACTTTACAATTCCCAATTCTCTAATACTAGGATCTTTTCCTTCACTATCACAGAATTTTGGCATTTCTATTTCATTTAACATGAGTCATCACTTTATCTAAGCTTAAAAGAGAAACCCTAATAGCATGGTGGCACCACCTACCAGAATTCTTGTCAGGGTGTTAAATTTTGTATCATGGGAAGATATTCCCATATCAGCAAACTTTCCCTTTTATCAACTTTATGTTCTCCCTTTTCTATCAAACACCCTCAAGATCCAGTCACAGCTCCTGAAAATACTTATTAACCATATCCTGAAACTTTTCTTTTCATTACCTCTCCTCCCTTTGAAATCCCAGTTTCAATTCAGCCAGGCTATGCTAGGTTTGAGTTCTGTTATTGATCTAGCTGCCTAGAATGGACAAAAAGGTGAATCCTAAGGCAGGAAAGCTTTGTTTTGTAAGCTACCCTCATGATCTTCAAACAAGGAAAACGGGAAACATCTTCTCAAGGGGTAACATGCCACTTCTGTGGGCTCAGTTAAGAGGAATCTGCAAGTAGAAAGTTCTCGATTGTCCCTAAGCTATTATCCATATACCATAATTCCCTCTTAGATCTCTTTTATTTTTATTTAAGTCATAAGATGAAATCTTTTGTGAAAGAGAAAGGCTTGTACAAACGTGTATAATAAACTCATGTGAAAATATAAAGACTAATTAGCTAAATGTGTTTCAAAAGAAAAGAAAATTACCCTTCTAAAGAGTATTTTTTTCAAAATGACAAGATTTTTACCATGAGCAGATTCTTATAATTCAGAAAACAACGACTTGAACGTAATATGTTTAAAAACTCAAATGAAATCACATACAAAAATTATCTTACATAGCTATATATAATGGAACTAGATACAAGAGAAATGATTTTCTAATCTGTGGTTACTTTGTAACATTGTGGTGACATTTTGGAAAATTATTTCAGTTCTCTAATAACTGTTACTCATCTGAAAATTACAATAAAAAAGAATACACTTCATAGTGGTTTGCTATAAGTATTGAAAATAATAAATATAAGGCTCTTAGTACATGGTACATAGTAGGTACTTAATAGACGTTTGTTGAATAAATGAATTTTAATCATTCAATGCAAATTAACAATTATCTTTACATTAATTACAAATAACATATGTCCACGTGGGAAGAAATTCTCTGAAAAATATCGTAGGAAACAATAAAACTAACCAAAAAGACAAGGCTTTTATAAGAACATTTATATTTCTATTCCTAGCAGGTCTAAAGTTGCCAAGATTTGTAATATATTCTGAGTAAAAAGAGTTTCATATCTTTTTTATTTTTTTGGTTGGTTGTTTTTTTTGTTATTGAGTTGTGTGAGCTATCTGTATATATATATATTTTTGAATTTTATTTATTTTTGTATACAGAAGGTTATTATTAGTTGTCCACTTTATACATATTAGTGTACATATGTCAATCCCAATCTCCCAATTCATCATACCACCACCCCCTCCCACCATGTTCCACCCTTGGTGTCCAAAAGTTTGTTCTCTACATCTGTATCTCTATTTCTGCCCTGCAAACCAGTTTTTCTGTACCATTTTTCTAGGTTCCACATATATGCGTTAATATACGATATTTGTTTTTCTCTTTCTGACTTACTTCACTCTGTATGACAGTCTCTAGATTCATCCACATCACTACAAATGACCCAATTTTGTTCCTTTTTATGGCTGATTAACATTCCATTGTATGTATGTACCATATCTTCTTTATCCATTCATCTGTCGATGGGCATTTAGGTTGCTTCCATGACATGGTTAGTGTAAATAGTGCTGCAATGAACATTTGGGTGCATGTGTCTTTCTGAATTATGGTTTACTCTGGGTATATGCCCAGTAGTGGGATTGCTGGGTCATATGGCAATTCTAATTTTAGTTTTTTAAGGAACCTCAATTCTGATCTCCATAGTGGCTGTATCAATTTACATTCCCACCAACAGTACAAGAGGGTTCCCTTTTCTCCACACCCTCTCCAGCATTTGTTGCTTGTAGATTTTCTGATGATGCCCACTGTAACTGGTGTGAGGTGATACCTCATTACAGTTTTGATTTGCATTTCTCTAATAATTAGTGATATTGAGCAGCTTTTCATGTGCTTCTTGGCCATCTGTATGTCTTCTTCAGAGAAATGTCTATTTAGGTCTTCTGCCCATTTTTGCATTTTGGGTTGTTTTTTCTTTTTTTAATATTCAGCTGCATGAGCTGTTTATATATTTTGGAGATTAATCCTTTGTCAGTTGATTCGTTTGCAAATATTTTCTCCCATTCTGAGGGCTGTCTTTTCGTCTTGTTTGTAGTTTCCTTTGCTGTGCAAAAGCTTTTAAGTTTCATTAGGTCCCATTTGTTTACTTTTGTCTTTATTTCCATTACTCTAAGGAGGTGGATCAAAAAAGATCTTGCTGTGATTTATGTCAAAAAGTGTTTTGCCTATGTTTTCTTCTAAGAGTTTTATAGTGTCCGGTCTTACATTTAGGTCTCTAATCAATTTTGAGTCTATTTTTGTGCATTGTGTTAGGGAGTGTTCTAATATCATTCTTTTACATGTAGCTGTCCAGTTTTCCCAGCACCACTTATTGAAGAGAATGTCTTTTCTCCATTCTATATCCTTGCCTCCTTTGTCATAGATTACTTGACCTTAGGTGTGTGGGTTTATCTCTGGGCTTTCTATCCTGTTCCACTGATCTATATTTCTGTTTTTGTGCTAGTACCATATTGTCTTGATTACAGTAGCTTTGTAATATAGTCTGAAGTCAGGGAGTCTGATTCCTCCAGCTCCGTCTTTTTCCCTCAAGCCTGCTTTGTCTATTAGGGGTCTTTTGTGTCTCAACACATATTTTGACATTTTTTGTTTTAGTCCTGTAAAGACTGCCATAGGTAATTTGATAGGAATTGCATTGAATCTGTAGATTGCTTTGGGTAGTATACTCATTTTCACAATATTGATTCTTCCAATCCAAGAACATGGTATATCTCTCCATCTGTTTGTGACATCTTTGATTTCTTTCATCAGTGTCTTATAGTTTTCTAAGCACAGGTTTTTACCTCCTTAGGTAGGTTTATTCCTAGGTATTTTATTCTTTTTGTTGCAATGGTAAATGGGAGTGTTTCCTTAATTTCTCTTTTAGATTTTTCATCATTAGTGTATAGGAATGCAAGAGATTTCTGTGTATTAATTTTGTATCCTGCAACTTTACCAAATTCACTGATTAGCTCTAGTGGTTTTCTGGTGGCATCTTTAGGATTCTCTATGTATAGTATCATGTCATCTACAAACAGTGACAGTTTTACATCTTCTTTTCCAATTTGTATTCCTTTTATTTCTTTTTCTTCTCTGATTGCCATGGCTAGGACTTCCAAAACTATGTTGAATAATAGTGGTGAGAGTGGACATCCTTGTCTTGTTCCTGATATTAGAGAAAAGGTTTCAGTTTTTCACCATTGAGAATGATGTTTGCTGTGGACTGGTAGTATATGGCCTATATTATGTTGAGGTATGTTCCCTCTATGCCACTTTCTGGAGAGTTCTTATCATAAATGGGTGTTGAATTTTGTCAAAACTTTTTCTGCATCTATTGAGATGATCATATGGTTTTTATCCTTCAATTTGTTAATATGGTGTATCAGATTGACTGATTTGTGTATATTGAAGAATCCTTGCATCCCTGGGATAAATCCCACTTGATCATAGTGTATGATCCTTTTAATGTGTTGTTGGATTCTGTTTGCTAGTATTTTGTTGAGGATATTTGCATCTATATTCATCAGTGATATTGGTCTGTAATTGTTTTTTTTTGTAGTATCTTTGCCTGGTTTTGGTATCAGGGTGATGCTGGTCTCATAGAATGAGTTTGGGAGTGTTCCTTCCTCTGCAATTTTTTGGAAGAGTTTGCGAAGGATGGGTGTTAGCTCCTCTCTAAATGTTTGATAGAATTCACCTGTGGAAACATCTGGTCCTGGAATTTTGTTTGTTGGAAGATGTTTAATCACAGTTTCAATTTCATGACTTGTGATTGGTGTATTCATATTTTCTATTTCTTCCTGGTTCAGTCTTGGAAGGTTATACCTTTCTAAGAATTTGTCCATTTCTTCCAGGTTGTCCATTTTATTGGCATAGAGTTGCTTGTAGTAGTCTCTTAGGATGCTTTGTATTTCTGTAGTGTCTGTGGTAACTTCTCCTTTTTCATTTCTAATTTGATTGATTTGAGTCCTCTCCTTTTTTTTCTTGATGAGTCTGACTAATGGTTTATCAATTTTGTTTATCTTCTCAAAGAACCAGCTTTTAGTTTTATTGATCTTTGCTATTGTTTTCTTTGTTTCTAGTTCATTTATTTCTGCTCTGATCTTTATGATTTCTTTCCTTCTGCTAACTTTGGGTTTTGTTTGTTCTTCTTTCTCTAGTTCCTTTAGGTGCAAGGTTAGATAGTTTATTTGAGATTTTTCTTGTTTCTTGAGGTAGGGTTTTATTGCTATAAACTTTCCTCTTAGAACTGCTTTACCTGCATCCCATAGGTTTTGGATCATCATGTTTTCATTGTCATTTGTCTCTAGGTATTTTCTGATTTCCTCTTTGATTTCTTCAGTGAGCTCTTGGTTAGTAGTGACATATGGTTTAGCCTCCATGTGTTTGTGTTTTTTATATTTTTTTCCCTGTAATTGATTTCTAATCTCATAGCATTGTGCTCGGAAAAGATACTTGATATGATTTCAATTTTCTTAAATTTACTGAGGCTTGATTTGTGACCCAAGATGTGGTCTATCCTGGAGAATGTTCCATGCACAGTTGAGAAGAAAGTGTAATCTGCTGTTTTTAGATGGAATGTCCTATAAATATCAGTTAAAACTATCTGGTCTATTGTGTCATTTAAAGCTTCTGTTTCCTTATTAATTTTCTGTTTGGATGATCTGTTCATTGGTATAAGTGAGGTGTTAAAGTCTCCCACTATTATTGTGTTATTGTTGATTTCCTCTTTTATAGCTGTTAGCTGTTGCCTTATGTATTGAGGGGCTCCTCTGTTGAGTACATATATATTTATAATTGCTACATCTTCTTCTTGGATTGATCCCTTGATCATTATGTAGTGTCCTTCCTTGTCTCTTGTAACATTCTTAATTTTAAAGTCTATTTTGTCTGATACGAGTATTGTTACTTCAGCTTTCTTTTGATTTCCATTTGCATGGACTATCTTTTTCCATCCCCTCACTTTCAGTCTGTATGTGTCCCTAGGTCTGAAGTGGGTCTCTTGTAGACAACATATATATGGGTCTTGTTTTTGTATCCATTCAGCAAGCCTGTGTCTTTTGGTTGGAGCATTTAATCCATTCACGTTTAAGGTAATTATCACTATGTATATTCTTATGATCACTTTCTTAATTGTTTTGGGTTTGTTTTTGTAGGTCCTTTTCTTCTGTTGTGTTTCCCACTTAGAGAAGTTCCTTTAGCATTTGTTGTAGAGTTGGTTTGGTGGTGCTGAATTCTCTTAGCTTTTGCTTCTCTGTAAAGCTTTTGATTTCTCCATTGAATCTGAATGATATCCTCTCTGGGTAGAGTAGTCTTGGTTGTAGGTTTTTCCCTTTCATCACTTTAAGCATATCATGCCACTCCCTTCTGGCTTGTAGAGTTTCTGCTGAGAAATCAGCTGTTAACCTTATGGGAGTTCCCTTGTATGTTATTTGTCGTTTTTCCCTTGCTGCTTTCAATAATTTTTCTTTGTCTTTAATTTTTGCCAATTTGATTACTATGTGTCTTGGCATGTTTCTCCTTGGGTTTATCCTGTATGGGACTCTCTGAGCTTCCTGGACTTGGGCGGCTATTTCCTTTCCCATGTTAGGGAAGTTTTTGACTATAATCTCTTCAAATATTTTCTTGGGTCATTTCTCTCTCTCTTCTCCTTCTGGGACCCCTCTAATGTGAATGTTGCTGCATTTAATGTTGTTCCAGAGGTCTCTTATGCTGCCTTCATTTCTTTCATTCTTTTTTCTTTATTCTGTTCTGCAGCTGTGGATTCCAGCATTCTGTCTTCCAGGTCACTTATCTGTTCTTCTGCCTCAGTTATTCTGCTATTGATTCCTTCTAGTGTATTTGTCATTTCAGTTATTGTATGGTTCATCTCTGTTTATCTGTTCTTTAATTCTTCTAGGTCTTTGTTAAACATTTCTTGCATCTTCTCGATCTTTGCCTCCATTCTTTCTCTGATGTCCTGGATCATCTTCAGTATCATTATTCTGAATTCGTTTTCTGGAAGGTTGCCTATCTCCACTTCATTTAGTTGTGTTTATGGGGTTTTATCTTGTTCCTTCATCTGGTACATAGCCCTCTGCCTTTTCACCTTGTTTATCTTTCTGTGAATGTGGTTTTTGTTTCACAGGCTGCACGATTGTAGTTCTTCTTGCTTCTGCTCTCTGCCCTCTAGTGGAGAAGGCTATCTCAAGAGTTTTATATCTTAAGGCACCGAATATTCAATTGATACATTTTATTGAATTCCATGATAAAAATAGCTCTATGAAGAAATATACATGTTTAAATGCAGGTTTAAAATATTTTATTTAACACATTTCTCAAATCCTATGCATATAAATGACAATTTTGCAATAACCTAGGTGCTGCATGTTGTTCTGATGATGATTTTATTGTTCCCAACCATCTTAGAATCCCTCTTTGGATACAACTTTAGAACTAATACATGAGAGTACACAACACATAAATATACACACATTATAACATTTTATAATCAACATTTATATCAATAAAAACTTTATTATCCCGTTTATTCATCCCACCCACACTATTCACAAACACCAGAAACATATTTGATAAGATTAAGTACACTCAGACAAATGTGTTTTAAAATGTGAAGGCAAATCCACAAAAATATAGCTGCCAAACATAGTTTGGCAAAGGTGGCATCACCAGAATAGATGTATGACCAACAAAGGCAACACCTTAAAAAACCTTAATGATTACTTTCAAACATGAAATCAATAAATTTTAGGTTGGTTTAATTAAATATACTATATCCTCTTTGGATATCTACCCTTTCATTAATTTCCACCTAGAACAAGGAGCCTTTATGCTGTATATTATTTTAGTATGGTAATTTGGTGATCATTGGTTTCTTGATGGATGTTAATATTTCTGAATACAACATGGGTTTTTAATAATAAATTAAATTAATATGATAGATATTTCATTGCTCAATAGTACACATGTCCGTGCTAAAATAAAAAGTCATATGTAATGATTTCAATGTAGAAAAGAGAAATTCTCAGTTATTAAAAAAAAGCAAAAACCCCAGAAAACCTCAAAACATAGAATTGCATTTACACATTAAAATTCTCTTGATTTAGTATTTTTGAGGAAAAAAAAATATATATATACCAAATAAAAATGCTTACATCTATCATTTTAGAAAAAGAGCTAGGGTTTCCTAAAGGATAAGACTGGAGAAGATAAATTGAAGGGATACTGGTAAACAATTTAAGAAGCTTACAAAACCAATTAACTTTATCATTATTTCAAGTTATTCTTCTTAATTTTTATACACATAATGATTTTTGTAGATATGAAATACTTAGAAATAAATGCCCGGCTATGCACAATCTAACTGAAAAAATAGTACATAATAATGGTTTGAAGGCCTAAATATGTCTCTCCTAATTATATTCTTATCTCTTCACCTCAAGAATAATACAAATTTTATCACTGTCATGGATTTTAAAATTAATAGACTTCATTTTTAGCACAGTTTTAGGTTTATAGAACAATTGAACAGGAAGTGCAGAGAGTTCCCATATATCCCTTCCCCCAAATTTTCCCCTATTATTAATATCTTGCATGAGTGTGACACATTTGTTATAGTTGATGAACCAATACTGATATATTGCTCTCAGCTAAATTCCATAATACATGAGGGTTCACTCTGTTTTGTAAAGTTCTGTAGGCTTTGACAAATTTCTATGCCATACACGCAACATTATAGTATCATATAGAATAGTTTCATTGCTCTAAATATCACATCTTCTCTAGCCATTCATCCAGTACCCAACTCGTGTCCCCCACCTCCCAAATGAGACTCTCTGGCAACCACTGATTTTTTTACTGTCTCTATAGTTTGGCCTTTTCCATAAAATCATATAGTTGGACCAATACAGTAGGTAAGCTCTTCAGACTAGCTCCTCAGACTCAAAATATTCATTTACGATTCCTCCAAATCCTTTAGTGGCATGATAGCTCATTTCTTTTTATCATTGAATAATATTCTATTATATAAGTGTACCACAGTTTATCTATTACCCCGCCGAAGGACATCTTGGTTTAGTCTAATTTTTGACAATTATGACTAAAATTTCTGTAAACATTTGTCTGCAGGTTTTTATATGTACATAAGATTTTCACTTATTTGCATAACACAATTGGTGGATGATAATCTGGATGTTTACTTATGTAAGAAAATGTAGTTGTCTTCCAAAGAGGCTGTACCATTTTGCATTGTAACCAGCAATTAGTGAGGTCCCTTGTTCTACATACTCTTGAGCATTTGGTGTCATCAGTGTTTTGGAATTTACTAAATGTAAAGATGTTGTGCATCATCTCATATGTTTATTTTCCATCTTGTATATCTTCTTTGGAGAGGTATCTGTACAGGTATTTTGCACACTTTTTAATTAGGTTGTATTCTTATTGTTGAATTTAAGTATTATGTGTATATTTTTGATAAAAGTCCTTTATTAGATAGTGTTTTGCAACTCCACAGTCCCAGTATGTGGCTTGTCTTTTCATTCTCTTACCAGAGAAGTTATTGCCAAATGAAGGTCACCTATATTCTATCCTATGTTATTTTATAGTTTTTATTTTACACTTAGGTCTACAATCCATTATGAATTAATCTTTGTAAAAAGTGTAATATCTGTGTCTGGATTCACTTTTTTGCATGTGGATGTACTGGTGATCCAGCACCATTTTTTGAAAAGACTACCCTTTTCCACCAAATCGCCTTTCCTTTTTTGTCAAAGACAAGTTCACTATATTTTAGTGTGGTCTCTCTGGGCTCTCTGTTCTGTTACAGGAATCTAGTTATCTATTCTTTCACCAATGCCACACTGTCTTGATTAGTGTAGTTCTAGAGTAAGTCTTTAAGTTAGTAGTGTCAGTCCCCCAGCTTTGTTCTTGTTCAGTATTGTGTTGGCTATTCTGGGCGTTTTGCTTTCCATATAAAAGTAAGGACATGTAACTATCCACAAAGTAACTTGCTGGAATTTTTATTGCGATTGCATTCAACTTGTAGATATAGGAGGCAATTAACTTTTGTATATTAAACATATGCTGTAACCTTGCAATAATATATCATTTATTAGTTCCAGGAGTATTTTTCTTAATTCTCTGGAATTTTCTACATATATGATCATCTCATATGCAAAGACATTTCTATGTCTTCACTCCCAAGCTATATAATTTTTCTTTTTCTTGTCTTATTGTATTAGCAAGGACTTTCAGTACCATGTTGTATAGAAGTGGTGAGAGAGAATATCCTTGCCTTGTTCCTGATCATAGGAGAAAGCATCTAGCTTCTCAAGATTAAGAGCAATGTTTGCTGTAATTTTTTGATAAACGTTCCTATCATGCTGAGGAAGTTCCATTTTTTCCTAGCTTTTTGATAGTTTTTATCATGAATGGGTGTTGTGCTTTGTTAAGTGCTTATTCTCCGTCTATAGATATGATCCTATAATTTTTCTTTTTTAGCCTGATGATGTGAACAGCCTTAACTGATGGTTGAATGTTGAACCAGCCTTGCAATACCTGTCCTTATAAATAAATTTGGAAGTGTTTCCTTTGCTTCTGTTTTCTAAAATATATTCTAGAGAAATTGGTACCACATCTTATTTAACTTCTACCTGTCAAATCTGTTCATTTCTGGTGTTAAAGTTTCCACCTATAATGTATTTGTTTATTACTCTTTGCAGTCTTATCAGTTTTTACTTCATGTACTTTGATGCTCTGTTGTTAGGCACATGCATTAAGGATTGTTATTTCTTCTTGGAGTATTGACCATTTATCATGTAATGCCTGTCTTTATCCCTGATAACTTCCCTTGCTCTGAAATCTGCTATGTTGGATATTAATACAGCTATCCCTGCTTTCTTTTGATTAGCATTAGTGTGGTATATCTTTCTTCATTCCTTTACTTTTAGTCTACATGTATCTTTACACTGAAAGTGGGTTTCTTGTAGACAACATATAATTAGGTGTTGTTTTTTGATCCACTCTGACAATCTCTCTCTTTGAATTGGTGTATGTATTCCATTCATATTTCATTTGATTATTTATACAGTTAGAATGATGTTGACCATATTTTAACTGTTTCCTAGTTGTTACCCTTATTATTTGCTTCTTTTTTCTTTTCACTCTTTTTCTGTTATTTATTGTAATAATTTAACGTGATGTCATTTTCTTTCTTCTATTAACATTTAATTATGCTTATTTTTATTTTTTTAGTGGTTGCTTCTGAGTTTATGATATACATTTACTACTAATTTTTTTTTCCACTTTCAAACAACAGTATATTGTTACACAGGTAGTCCAAGTACCTTGTAACAATTTATTCTCAATTTCTTTCTCCCACCTCTTATTATATTTCTGTCATTCATTTCACTTATCTATAAGTTATATTTATCCAATACATGATATAATTATTAATGTGAACATAGATCATTTAAGAATAAGAAAAATAAAGGATTTACCTTGTCAAATGCTCTTCCTTTATTTATGTAGATCCACATTTCTGATCCATATTATTTTGCTTCTCTCTAAAGAAATTCAGAGAGAATTAAAAAATTCTCTCAGAGAGAAATTCAAAAACATTTTTTGCAAGGTAGTTCTACTGGCAACAAATTCCCTCAGTTTTTGTTTGTCTGAGAAAGTATCTCTGCATCATTTGTGTAGGATAATTTCACTGGATACAGAATTCCAGGTTTTTGGAATTTTTTCCTTTCAATACTTTATATATTTCACTCTGTTAGTCATTTTGCTTGAGTTTCTGACTTCTCACTCTTGTGGTAGGTAGTAGCCTTGGGTTGAAAAGAGGAAAATTAAAAGCAGCAGGAAAAGATAATCTTTTACTTCTTAAGTGACAAATCCCTGCTACTCCCAAATCCCATCCCTGAATTTATGGCTGCCATCATTTATCTTTCTCCAGGACGGGTTTCAGACCACAGCATTTGTGCATTTTCCTGTAGTTCAGGACACCACATCTAATTCAATACTTTTATGTAAAGCAGCAGTTATTATTTTTTAATTAGATTCATCTTATTGAGTAGAATTTGCTACTAGCTACAGTCAGTTTGCACACAGTCCTACAAACGTACACAGAAACACCCATATGATCAGAGTTGGCCATTTCCACTATCCTTGGCCTCAACTGTGAAGCACTGAAATATAAAGCATTATTATCAAATCTTTTCCTGTTTAGGTTAATCCACTATTGCATGAGAAAATATAATTAGCTTAGGAAAGCTTCTGATAATGTTTGTTCCCATGACATATGAACTCCCATTCTGCTGTTTATATAGGCAGGAATTTGAGGAGATAAAAATATTCTTCTTTCTCTTCCTGAGTTATGATTTGATATTTAAAGTTTTCTTTCTAGTAAATATAATTAGAGAATATATCTTAGGTCTATGGCTAGGGAGACTTCCTAAGTATTATCTAGTCATTATTAAGGTGAACAACTGACCACTTGTAGAATAAGGGCAGGTCACCTAACAGAGGTAACAGAGAGAACTGTGGATTCTGAGGATAGAGTAAGTCAAAACACGAGAAAAAGACGCTAATTCACATATTCTCATACTTTCTCCCCAAATCTCTAATTAGATATATCAGTGAGTGAAAGGTGGAAAGTTCACGTCACATTCTTTTTTCTCTCTAGAAATTAGAAGTTTTGATCTGTCATGGAAATTTGAAGTAAATTTTATCATTTAACCATATAGTGCCTGATAGCTACTGGGATCAGCTCTATGATTACTCTTCCAATTTCTATATTCATGCTAAGGACAGTTTATTAAGTACATGAGCTCTCTGTGATATGCAATATTAATGAATCTACAGTCTCTATCTAGTTAAATTTGGAGAGCAACTCATATATTGTGAATGTTCCTAACATATTAGGGAGGACATTTGCAATTCTGCATAGTTCACTTTTTTTGTGCTTACGATTTTTAGGCACCAATGAAAACATGTCCTCTTCTTGAACATTCGAGAAAAATTTTAAATACCAGAAAAATAATTTATATTATCTACTGGATATAGAACCAAATAGTGATTAACAAAAAGTACCTTGTTATTTTAATATAACTGACGTTTTCTTACATGAAACTTGTTACTCTCAAAGATACTCTTAATAAAATAGCAAGATTATCTTGAGTTCAGGAAAACTGTTGACAATTAATATATAACGGAATGGGGAAATTGCCATGATATGATGTTAAATTCTAAAAAATGTCTATTTCTTCAACATTAAGCCAACACACACATGAAAATGCACATGTGAGCTCACTAAATTTTTTAAGCAATAGGAAGCATACTTATATTTCTAATATAATTCTCCTGCCTGGTGAAATATGGGTGGATTTTAGTTTTGTGGCATGTCTCTCTAGAGTCTCCAATTTTACCCTATGTGTCTATGAGCTTAACCCAGGGATTCTGAGGGGATACTCTGTATAATTAGTAGTGTATCTCCTAATTACAACACTTTAATTTTTTTTTTTTTTAATGTTGCTGTGTCGGGTCTTAGTTGCAGCACACGGGCTCTTTGTTGCAGTGCACAGGCTTCTCTCTAGTTGTGGCGCACGGGCTTAGTTGCCCCGCTGGCATGTGGGATCTTAGTTCCCTGACCAGGGATCAAACCCAGGTCCCTTGCATTGGAAGGCAGATTCTTAACCACTGGACCACCAGTGAAGTCCCTAATTTTGTTTTAAGTATTAAAATTACCTTGCAGGTAAGGAAACATAAAAGAAAACTTTAGTTATTTGGGGCTAGTTTTAATTTTGCTCCAAGTCCTTGACTCAAGTTAAAAGAAACTATGCCCTTCAGTACAGCTGAAGATTAACTGCAATGTTTTCAGCTTAATTGTTCATTCATTTGCCACAACAAAGGCTGCATGAGGAGAGATTAAGAGTGCTGGTCTGGAGTCATAAAGATCCAGGTCAGAATCCTAGTATTGCAGATTCTAGTTATATGATTTGTGGCAAACTGCTGATCCAACACTGTGTTAGTGAACATTAACTGAGTCAATGTATTCATACCAAGTTCTTAGTCTTATTATTATTATTCTAATCACATTAAAGAAAATTAAGGTTAACTGAGAAATACTGAAGAATTTCTTTAAAATATTGGTGTTCATTATGTAACGTTTTCTCATTTAAATTAAAAAATGCTTCCCCAAATGAATATACATTTAACAAAATTATTTTCCAGGCACCTTTCTTATTATGATATATTAAAATACTTATATCCCAATTTTAAAGACTGTGTAGTATATAATTAAAGAGAAAGTTGTTTGCAGTATAAATTTTCATTTCTCTATTATCTCATTGTGAAAATGTTATAATTAGGTGACTATCAACTATTTAGGTTAAATACATCGAAAATTATTTTAATATAAGTACTGTTGCAAAAGTTTGGATAGGTACTGTATGAAAATATTATACTCTAACATTTTAGGAATGTCTACAAAATAGCATCTAGAAAAAAGATTATGCTGCTGCAAATGTTTAATTTTTTTCAAACATTTATATATTTTGATAAATGCAAAAAATATAATTGACTTAAACATATAAAAGTATATATTTGAATACCAGAAAAGTGAAAATATTTTAGGTAAATTATTTAGAAATATAAATAAGCAGTATTTTGAGAAATCAGGGATAGGAAAAAAAAAGCCATGGTTTAAAAACTATAAATACTAGCAAAAAGTTCTATCTTGATATATTAAGAAATTATTCAGGCTAAATTTACCATCTAGTTGACATGACAACATGCATTTTGCCTAATGCGAATATTTGGCAAGGTCAAAAAAAAATCTAACTTCCGGACAAGGTGTTGCTCTGATATGTAGAAAACACTTCACTCCCTTTTAATCAATTTTGTTATGCATTATTGAAGTTATTTGCATCATAGCTGTCTAACTCAAAGAAAAGTAGGATTCATTTCAAACTATCTGTAGCATTAAAATAATTTTCTTAGCTGTATATATCATTTGAAAATCTATATTTTTACATACAATAAAATCACTAAGTATTTCCAGATACAAGTTTCTCTAAATTAAATACTTCAATTAGGTAAAACTATTCCAAAAATATGTAGAGGGTCTTCCCTGGTGGCGCAGTGGTTGAGAGTCCGCCTGCCGATGCAGGGGGCATGGGTTCGTGTCCCGGTCCGGGAGGATCCCACGTGCTGCGGAGCGGCTGGGCCCGTGAGCCATGGCCGCTGGGCCTGCTCGTCCGGAGCCTGTGCTCCGCAGCGGGAGAGGCCACAGCAGTGAGAGGCCCGCGTATGGCAAAAAAAAAAAAAAAAAAAAATATGTAGAGAAAAAATAAATTTTGACATTTATATATTTTTAGATTAGAAACAAAATTGAGTGTAGATGAAACCCTTTTTAAAAGAGACATTTCTTTCACAACATCTTACTTTTACTAGAAAGAAAGACATAATTTGGGCTAAAGTATTTTTGCTAATGTAACAAGTCTATAGTTATTAAACATTCAAAATATTCAAGTGTTAATTTTCTGTTTGAGTCACTGTGCAACATAATTGATTTTTACTTTTGCTTAATTTTAAAATTTTTCCCATGAAAATGAGTGAAATTTATATTTGCCTGAATTTTTTTTCTTACTTTTCCTTTTTTTTTTTTTCTGTTACGCGGGCCTCTCACTGTTGCGGCCTCTCCCGTTGCGGAGCACAGGCTCTGGACGCGCAGGCTCAGCGGCCATGGCTCACGGGCCCAGCCGCTCCGCAGCATGTGGGATCTTCCCAGACCAGGTCACGAACCCGTGTCCCCTGCATCGGCAGGCGGACTCTCAACCACTGCGCCACCAGGGAAGCCCTACTTTTGTTTTTGAATAGACTACATTGATTGCTAGATTTACTGTCACAGTTAACTGATGCTGCCTTATGGAAGAAAGGCATAGGTTTATCATCATTTAAATGATTTACAAGTCAAACCTTGTTACCACCAAGAATGAGTGGTGGCTACTACATCATGAAGCCTGCATTCCTTAACCACTTTCATTATTTTTCTGACCCCAGAGGCCTCTTGGTCTGCAACCAACCCATGAGGTAATACAGTACAAATGACTGAGGAAGATGAGTAAGAAGGAAAAGAAAAACCAAAACAGTGTTGGGAACTCAAATCTATAAATAGTTCAGCTGGGGTTCCATTCTGGGAATAGATTCATGCTCATTAACTCATAGTAGAATGGGTTAATATATTAAAAAATAGCTTACACTCTGTGATGGCATTATGCAAATTTGAAACATTAGGATTTAACCATCTAGGACAAGATTCAGTAAAAATTGGAGTCCAACTTCAGCATCTAAAATTTGCTTGACCAGCAGAAAAAATTCAATGGAGCTAATGTGTTGGAAAATGAGATTTTAACCAAGGTTTTTCTGATGGTCAAAACATAGGATAGTCCATTATGCCACATTTTCTCTCTTTAAAAAGAGAATAAGCCATGTTTGTTACAGAACCTGCATCCCTAGGGAATAACAGTAAAGTCTGCCAGATTTCTTTCAGGCCACGAAACAACACCTGACCCACTGAAAAGAATACTCTTAAAGAGAAGTGAATACTCACATATGTTACAAAGAATCTGCCTCAGAATGCCAGTTAAACAATGTTACAGACCTATTTTCAAGATATCAGAACTGTTTTTCAAAATTCCTCAAAACTCCGTAAAAATGGCACTTTACTGTTTACATCTTATTGACATATTATATTTTCTAAAATTACATTAGAGATATCTGACCTTTTTTGGGGAGGAGGGGAATGGGGGCGGCACACTCATCTCTCAATTGAAACACTTTCGTAAACAACTCTTCCAGTTCTCAGATGGTTAATTCCACCCCTGAAACACATTCCAGAGGCTTCTAGTTTCAGTATTTCTGGCAATGCAGTTCAGGTAGGGCCTGTGGCACATAGGAACACAGCCTAATCTATTATCTCCTTACAATATTACTCCAAATCTGAATAATCATTCTCTCGCTTTCATGCTTAGAGTTCAGAGGTACATTACAAAGTGCCTCATGGAAAGTTTTACTCAGAGATATTACCAGAAACGCAAATTTAAATTTTCTAGACCTAATTTCTTTTCTCCTACCCTAAGCTGTTATTCTGAACCTATTTCTTTTAAGATCTTAAACTTATCACATGTTGGAAGAAATATCCAAATTAATTCTAGCTCTTTCTATCATCTCTTATATTTGACTGATATTTGATTTTTCATAATTCTATCTCTCTTTTCACTCTCCTTTTGAATCAAACTGCAATCACCCTATTGTAGAATCTCATTCACATTCTAGAATACCACAGTACTATTTTGCTCTAGACTTCCCTAGACTAGAATTGCTCTTCAAACCAAGCAGTGATGTCCACAGTAACCATACTAGATAATAGCAGCTCACATACTAGTTAATTCTGAATTTCAATATTCTCTGCAACAATTAAATGACATCCCAAGTCATAATTCTGTTAATTTATTCCCACCATACTATGGAACAGGGGTTTTTCCTAAACTTATTTGGTGTTATTCATCTTCAGACAGCAAATTACATAAATCTAAATTACTTTCAGTTTATTTATTCCATAGTTACTAGCTTCTGTGACTCTGTTCACATTCACCTCCCTTTGTTTAGTTCCCATTTTATCACGTTATGAAGAAGTTCTGTATATCCTTAAAGGTCCAACTCAAGTGATACATTTTCTCCTGAAAACTTTTTGTTTAAAGCAATCTCCCCTTCCTCTAAAATCCCCAGGTGTTCTGAATATCTCTCACACGTTTACTACATTATATTGCATTCATTAACATCATTTTCACTAATTCTACCCTTTTCATAATCATTCATGACCCGCTACTTCCCATATTTCTTCCTGTATAGTGCCATATGCCTTATATAAGGACCTGAATATTCAAGGCAAAATTGTTGAATCAACGAAATCATTAAGCAAATAAAACACTGACTATAAAATGGTAATATTCTTTACATATTCTAACTTTAAAGCACTTTTCTTAATAAGTTATTATTTATCTACATCTATAGTTTTCTTATCTCTCATTCCTTTGCTTTCTTCAACCCTCCTACAGTCAAACTGAGTGCTTTCTGGCTATACTTATCAATGTGCAACATTTGTTTACTTCTCAAAGGCTGCCAGCAACTTTTGACAACATATGACAATGCTGGAATACACTCATGTTGCTCTGCAATGTAAAATATACTTAAAAGGGGCTTCCCTGGTGGCGCACTGGTTGAGAGTCTGCCTGCCGATGCAGGGGACACGGGTTCGTGGCCCAGTCCGGGAAGATCCCACATGCCGCAGAGCGGCTGGGCCCATGAGCCATGGCCACTGAGCCTGTGCGTCCACAGCCTGTGCTCCACAACAGGAGAGGCCACAACAGTGAGAGGCCCATGTACCACAAAAATAAATAAATAAATAAGAATAAATAAAATATACTTAATAGGATGTTTTTATTGTAGAAATCAAAGAGAAAACATGTTCAGAAAATGTGACATAAAAGAAATACAGGCAAATGATAAATATTTGACAAGTACTTGAAAGGAAACCACTATGATGCAAAGGAAACTTATACTATCTTGGAGGTAATTACCTTATTAGAATGTTCCCTTTTTTGATGTCTGTTCATTATCTATGTTATATCACAATTGTTACTTGCCCAACACATATGTATTGCTCATCCAAAAAATGTACAATTAACGTTGACAGGTTAAAATAGTCTTCCTTCTATTTTGCAAAATACATTTAGTAAAATATGCATTATGCTTTCCACGTCAATGGCCTCTGTAAACTCAAGATAGCAATCTCCCATATTAATGACAGCTGTGATCAAAAAAATGAACATTTAATGTAAATTTTGAAGCCACTGATGGAACCCTGAGATGGGATTACTATGACAGAATAATTATTTTTAAAACTCATGTTTTAAAATACACACCAAACAAAGTTTGCAATTCTTTCATTGGAAAACGGTTAAGGTAGGTATACCCTGTGGAAAAAAAATATACTTTCAAATTATATATCCAAGATTGCTAGTGATAAAGAAGGCTTAAAATAATTTAGTATTAAAATTTAGGCTTTAGATGTTAAAAGGTGGGAAAAAGAGGAGAGTAATATATCATTTATGACATAATTTCATATCACAGAGAAACTGTGTATAGAAGACAAAATTGTAGTATAAAAAGAACTAGTTTAAAATTTATGTGGCCACTTTAAATGGAAACCTCAAATAAGTAACTACTAATTTACCTTTGTTTTTTCCAATGCAAAAGGGGTTAAAACACCCATATTATGCTTTTCATAGGAAGATTGTCACTTCCAAATCAAAAAAGATGGAGAATGCCTTCAGGCTTTATATTAATTTTTGGTTCTCAAAATAACTAATAAATTCATATGAACTGAATGCTCTAAGAGCACAGCAGCAATATCAAGAATTAAATATCAAGAGTTATAAAATCTATAAAGATTTTTTTTGCTTATATTCTTTCAAGTAATAGATAATGAGATAATTTTATGTATAGTATTTTATTTCCCTAATAATTTGCATTCATTGAAAGAATTTTGAAAAGTTTTGTGGTATTGTTATTTCTATTTTTGTTCAAAAATATCATTCCTGGTGATAAGAAAGCTAATCACAGAATATCAAATCAATTAAATCTACAAGTTCTGTATTTTTGTGAGTAAATACACTTACATTTCATTTAAAGTGCAGACATTGAATGAGTACTACCTTCATTTAAAAAAAAAAATCAGAGTTTTCTGCTTTTATTTATAGGGCTACTCAATTGCTAGGTTCATGACCACTCTAAAAGGACTAAGGAAGCTTGTAAAACAAGTCTTAAAAAAAATCAAGCAGATTCAAATGTAAATGAACTGCACGTCAGAACAATATGTAAACCTCTTTAAAGGAAGAAAACACACTCAGATATTCACAACGATATTACCCATAGTTTCCTACATACAAAACAAAACAAAAAACTTGATATGTGTAGACAAAGGAAAACATGACCTACAAAGAACCGTGAGAAAATTTATCATAGTATCAGTAGAATGACAGACATGCTAGAATTAGCAAAAGCATAATTTAAAACAGCCATTATATATTTTCTACGAACACAGATTTAAGATAAAAATAAATATAATGAGAAACAAGATAGGGAATCACAGTACTAAGAACTAGAAACAAACAAACAACAATAAACAACTGAGCCTCAATTTTCATATATGAATGGAAAAGTTCAAGGGATGGCTTTAAGAACAGATTGAACATATAAACACTACTGGATTTAAACTGTCAAACTGAACCATAGTGAAAATAATCTGAACAAAAATGAACAGAAACTCAGTTTCTTGTGGGACAATATCAAATAACTTAATATACATGAAACTGGAATCTGAGAAGATGGGTGGATGGCATAAAGTATCAGAAAAAATAAAGTGGGAGGAACTTCTGCTTCTGGCCATGACAATATAATTGGTTCCAGACTAGGCTTGATGCTATAAACAACCACAAAATTGAAGCACAATATATAAGGTATGAGGCAAGCATTACCTGAGAGACAGGACAATACTGTTACCCAAAGGAAAGGGAAACATGATATCACCCCATAATCACCTTGGCTTTCTGCCTGGGGACAATTTCCTAACTTAGTGCAACAAAATGAGTGCAAGAAGAACATGATAACACTATAGAGATGAAGAAGCAGAGATCACAGACTTCCCTGGTGGTCCAATGGTAAAGAATCCACCTTACAATGCAGGGGACGGGGGTTCGATCCCTGGTCAGGGAACTAAGATCCCACATGCCACAAGGCAACTAAGCTCACGTGCCACAACTACTGGGCTCATGCACCTTAACTAGAGAGCTTGCATGCTGCAAACTACAGAGCCCACATGCTCTGGAACCCATGTGTCACAACTACAGAGCCCACGCGCCACAACTAGAGAAGAGAAAACCTGCATACCACAACAGAGAGAAGCCTGCGCGCTGCAACGAAAGATTCCCGCATACCTCAACAAAGATCCTGCTTGCCGCAACGAAGAACCGACACAGCCAAAAATAAATAAAATAAACAAATGAATAATAAATAAATCTTAAAAAGAAAAGAAGAAGTAGAGATAGGGTTCCGTACTTAGAAGTTCATGTGGTGGTCCCTCATGAATTTTTTTGCTGAGGAATGAGATGAACATGATCAGGGAGAGATCACATGAAGGGTTAAAAGCAGAATAGAGAAACTAGAGGTTAAGCACTTATGGAAAATGGTAGAAATCTCTCCAAATAATAGGGGTACTGCAAAAAGTAAAGAGTACTAGTAAGTGATTTAGTATGACTTCAGGCAGGAACAGTAGCTATATAATGTGAGTGTGTATATAAATATGTACACACATGTATACATATTTATACACCCACGCAATGAAGAATTTAAATGAAATTTCATAAAATTCATTTATAACAGTTTAAAAAATCAAAATTGTTATTAACAGAAAGATGTGTAAAGCTTACACAGACAAAACTACAAAACATTATGGGAAAAAATTAAAAGATTTTTAAAATGGAGACATATGCTATAATCAAGAATTAAAATTTGCCCTTCCAAAGTGTCCAACATTGAGGCTGGATTTCATAACCCTGAATCAACCAGTCCATGGACACTTGCTGGTCCTAAAGAAGATGTGCAATCTATTGACAAGAGAAGATCCTTTCAATAAGAACAGCTGCTTAGAAAGGACTTTGTTGAGGGTGTCAGCAGCCAACACTCATGGCAGAGATATGGGAACTTCAGACTTGGAGGGGAATCTGAGTGGCACACTGCAGCATTCACTACTGCTATTGTATCCTAGTGGTGCACTACAACCTTGCTTTTAGGTGGCCCTGTAAAAGAGTGGAAGGAAAAATTACTGAATTGCAGAGTTTCAGACAATGCCCCTGAGTATCCATTTTGTGTGGAAAGAGAAGTGGTCAGAGATAAGAACAATATGTGGACACATGGGTAATGGTGATGGACTTGGCTGGTTAATTAAGATTCTGAAATAGGAAAGACTCAAAACTTAAAGAGAATTGGGAAAATGGCAAATGGATATACCTATTGAATGGGGCAGAAAGCATAAAGATCTTTTACTGCATATTGATGCCCTCCAAAAAGTATTCACCATGAAAACACACTAAGCAATCAGAGTGATTTGGCTAGCCAATTTAAACTAGCCTCTGACCTAACTCACCTCAGTACTGAACCCATGAGTAGTCATGATGGCAGTAGGCATGGAGGCTATTATAGGCCCAATATCATGGGCTTCCCTCAACCAAGAATTAGAAAGAACAGCTGCTGATGTCCAATCACTCCAGCAACAGAGATCAATTCAAAGCTTTGGATATCAACAACATTCTTTGAGGAAATCAATCAGTAACTTAGAGACAAGTGATTACATTAGACCTCTGCCACACTGAAAAGGCAGCTATTCATGTTGGCTAGAATTTGTATATATGCTGTGTAAGGTTTTGTTTTTCCTCCATGCAGAACTTCAGTTAGTACCCATGTCTGCAGATATACAGAATGTTCATTCAGGTTTATAGACCAAAGGTATGGCCTTCTGAAAATGCAGTTGAGATGACAGCTTGAAGGTAATACACTGCAGGGATACAAAGTTATACAATCTGTATCAATGACTAATGTACTGTTGTGACTCCAAATGGTAGACTATACAGGTGAGAAAATAAAGAAGTAGGAGTGGATCTACTTACCACCCCTTTCAATGATCTACTAGTGCAAGTTGCGTTTCCTGTCCCCACAGAGGCCCACTGCTCTTATGGAAGTTCGGTGATTTTCTTTTAAATAAACACTATGTTTATCTGGTAAATTTCCAGAAACTTAACTGATTGTTCTTGTCAAGTCTGTCAAATGTCATCATTGCTTTTTGGAGAGAGGATTTGCCAAGTTCCTCACAGAATTCCTGCTTTGATTTCATATTTCACTAAAGGAAAACTCATTTGAATCTATATTTTTTAAAGACAGCCAAACTATCAATCCAGTGGCAAAGCAAAATAAAGATATTTTTCATACTCATGGATGAAATATTGTATTTATAAACCCTGTCTAAGCTACTTATTTGGTGACAGACTCAGCAAAGCAATGTATTAAATTTAGAAAGTAGAAGATATAAGGCACAGTGGATCCAACTCAAGAGAGGTATGGAGGAAAACCCCAGGGTGATGCTTTACAAAGACTCAGAGGGTAACAGATCTAGACCAGGGATGGATGTGAGAGGCAGTCGTGTTTGTGATATGTGGAGTGCTCTGTGAAAGAGAATAATCTGTGTAGAGAAGATAATATGATGCATACTTGGAAAAATTAAGGCTATACCAAAGGAAAATGGAACAAAGAAAAAGAGGCATGCATTTACAAAGCTAAGGACAAAACACTGAATAAGAAACAGTATCACACATCACTCTGCATTATAATAAAAATTCTTGTTTACAATAATATTTTTTAAATTGTTGATTTTCAATCTTGATAGGTAAGCTATACACCAAACAAGAAAAGATAACTATCTATGACAGATTTGGGGAAGTAGAAATATTGCATTTGAGTTAGGATCATTACTGTCCTGAACTTACAAATACATAATGAAGACATTTGGTTTATACATTTAGAAAAAATAAATCCTTTATATATATATTACTTATCAATGGGAGAAACTAAAGTAGTAATATTTTGTTTGGAGAGGTAAGGGAAGTAATAGGGAAAATATGTAAATTAATTAAATATGTAAATGAATTAAATTAAATTATTGTAGTTTGTCCATGGATAGCATTTAAACTTCATAGAACAAATCATAATGGCAGAAGCATATACCAGAATACACATTCAAAGAATTAAATGGAGTATTCTAAGATGTGGAATTGGGGATCAGGTAAACTGGGGCAAAGGATTGTTACTTTTATAAACTTTTTGGTATTTAAAGTGTTTGATTTTCAAAAATGGCCATATATACTTTAATAAACATATTAAAATAGCAACCAAAATTAACTAAATTAAGACTATAGAGTCAAACCAAGAAATATATCAAAGAAATGTTTTAAATTTCAGGTTAGCTTAGTTAAGAGCACAGTGTTTGAAACCATGCTACTTATGATGAATCCATTTTCTGTCACTTAGCTGTGTGATTCTATCCATGTTATGTTAAATAAATTATTGGAGTAAAAGAAAAGAAACAAATATATAAGTTTTAGAGAGATAGAGTGAATCACTTAAAAGTAGGAGCTATTCAAACAAAATATTACCTCTAAAGGATTATATTCTGTGCATTTGGTAGTTTGGTGATGTGTTTATCATTACCTACTCCATGCATACTACTAAGAGATTTGTTTCTATTCTTATTGCAGAACGTCTCCCAGTGACTTAGATTTCTTTAAGAGCTAGATCATAATAAGCCTAGTCCTCCTGCCATAACTTTTAATAATTTGCAATTGCTAATACCATAATTCAACAGGGAGATTAGGAGTTTCTGAAATAAAATGATCACACTAATGATGATTAGCTTTCTGTTACGCCTATTAGCAGAATGGATGTCCAGAGAGGTAGACGCTATTATTAAATGCACTCTTCTTGTTAACAATGGTGCTGTGATGGCTCCTAAATTACAGGAATGCAGCAAAGAGCCCAGTGAGATTAAGGCATGGTGGATTAAAATGAGGAGAAACAATTAAAATGGAGTTTCTGTTAAGTCTGTTAATACGTGTAGAATTTGGAACAATCCTAGAATATATTTAGACAGTGAAATAAATAGAGAGGATTAACTCTCTCATTAATAATTTCAATTCAGATATCTTACCTTAATATACCAAAATTGAGACAGTAATTGAGAAATAAATGGGAATGCAAAGTTATTAATTTTTGTAATTTGTCATAACATTCTAGTTTTATATGACATATTGAAATGGAATATAGTAAACATACATTATAAAGAAAACGATTAATTTCCATGACTAACCCAGTATTTTTAAAATTCCATGAAATATGCTATTATTAATAAGATCCAATGTCCCAAGAGTTAGCCAATCATTACTAACTTATTTATATAGCATTTTCAATATATTCAAGGATTACTTAATGAGACACAGACAGGTTCCCTTACTTGCACTGAATCTGCACTGGGATACATTCTAAAACATACTAAACGTCCTCAAACATATGTGTAATGGGAATACTGGGAAAAGAAGAAAGAGAGAAAGGAAAAGATGAAATATTTGAAGCAACAATGACTGAGAATTTCCCAAGATTAATATAAGACACCAAACCACAGGTCCAGGAAGCTCAAAGAACAAGTGAAGGAGAAACAAAGATGTCAGACAAACAAAATTTGAGGGAATTTTTCACCAGTAGACCTGATTTGTAGAAATGTTAGAAAGAGTTCTTCAGAAAGAAGGAAAATGAATAGGTCAGAAATTTGGCTTTACATAAAGAAAGAAAAAGCATTAAAGAAGAAATATGCAAATAAAGACTTTTATATTTTTTATTCTTAATTGATCTAACAAAAGTGATTGTTAACTGATCAAATAAACATATTTCTTTATATGTTTGAGTGTACATGGTGACTTGGTTGTCAAGAGCCTATATATTTTGGTGAAAGTATCATGAGGATGTTGAGCTATGACCGAAATACTGTTATGCTTAGTTTAGTGTACTTTTATGCTCATCTATTCTTAAACTAGGTATAAATTATTTTATGCTAATGTGACATTTTTAAAGGAAATCTAATTTTAATTTTACACACACATACACACACACACACACACACACACACACACACACAGAGCAGCTACAAAAATTAGATATCTTCTTTCGTTAAATTCCGAACGGAAGCGACAATGAGCTAAGGTGAACTTCATTAGAATCAGAATCCTTCCCAGTATAACCACTTCTCTATTTCTGGCTTGTCAGGGTCTTAAGAAATTTGGTGTCAAAATTTCTTTCAAATGACTTACTTCTCTTCCTGTTCCATCTAAGGTATCTATTTGCAACTTATTCATAGAGAATGGAGGACAATCTTTTAAAGCAAATTTAATTTTCAATCAAATTTTACCAACTCTTAGTCCTCCTATAGTGCCTTAAAAACTCATGTGAACTACAATTTGCTATGATGTCTTATTTGATATGATCTCACTTTCACCAGGGAAGAAAATCAATCAGGATTTCTAATACATGCAGATCTTAATGGTCAAGGTTTTGCTTTCCAGAAGTAAAACTGTTTGTGAAATAAAGTTTTAGATATAACACTTACTTTAGACATAAACTTGACTTATGACATAAATCAAAATATTTTTTAGAGATTTAGAGACAAGATGGCGGAAGAGTAAGATGCGGAGATTACCTTCCTCCCCACAGATATACCAGAAATACATCTACACGTGGAACAACTCCGGCAGAAAACCTACTGAAGGCTGGCAGAAGACCTCAGACCTCCCAAAAGGCAAGAAACTCCCCACGTACCTGGGTAGGGCAAACGAAAAAAGAGAAAACGGAGACAGAGGGATAGGGACGGGACCGGCACCAGTGGGAGGGAGCTGTGAAGCAGGAAAGGTTTCCACACACTGAGAGGCCCCTTCGCGGGCGGAGACTGCGGGTGGCGGAGGGGGGAAGCTTCGCAGGCGAGGAGGAAAGCACAGCAACAGGGGCGCGGATGGAAAAGCGGAGAGATTCCCGCGCGGATGATCAGCGCCGACCGGCACTCACCAGCCCGAGAGGCTTGTCTGCTCCCCCGCCGGGGCGGGCACAGCTGGGAGCTGAGGCTCAGGCTTTGGTCGGAGCGCAGGGAGAGGACTGGGGTTGGCGGCGTGAACACAGACTGCAGGGGGTTAGTGCACCATGGCTAGCCGGCAGGGAGTCCGGGAAAAAGTCTGGACCTGCGGAGGAGGCAAGAGACTTTTTCTTCCCTCTTTGTTTCCTGGTGCGCCAGGAGAGGGAATTAAGAGCGCTGCTTAAAGGAGCTCCAGAGACGGGCGTGAGCCGCGACTACCAGCGCAGACCCCAGAGACAGGCCTGACGCACTAGGGCTGCTGCTGCCGCCACCAGGAAGCCTGTGTGTGAGCACAGGTCACTCTCCACACCTCCCGTCCCGGAGCCTGTGCAGCCCGCCAATGCCAGGGTCCCCTGATCCAGAGACGGCTTCCCCGGGAGAACGCACAGCGCGCCTCAGGCTGGTGCAACGTCCCGCCGGCCTCTGCCACCGCAGGCTCGCCCCGCACTCCGTGCCCCTCCCTCCCCCCGGCCTGAGTGAGCCAGAGCCCCCGAGTCAGCGGCTCCTTTAACCCCATCCTGTCTGAGCGAAGAACAGACGCCCTCCGGCGACCTACAGGCAGAGGCTGGGCCAAATCCAAAGCTGAGCCCCGAGAGCTGTGCGAACAAAGAAGAGAAAGGGATCTCTCCCATTAGCCTCAGGAGCAGCGGATTAAATTCCCACAATCAACTTGATGTACCCTGCATCTGTGGAATACATGAATAGACAGCTCGAATCATCCCAAGTTGAGGAGGTGGACTCTGATAGCAAGATTTTTTTTCCCCCCTTTTCCTCTTTTTATGAGTGTGTATGTATATTCTTCTGTGTGAGATTTTGTCTGTATAGCTCAGCTTTCACCATTTGCCCTAGGGTTCTATCTGACTGGGTTTTTTTTCAACTTTTGAAAAAACAATTTTTCTATCTTAATACATTTTTAATTTAATAACCTTATTTTATTTTATCTAACATTATTCTATTTTACCCTTCCTTTCTTCCTTCCTTCCTTCCTCCCTCCCTCCCTCCCTCCCTCTCTCTCTCTCTCTCTCTCTCTTTCTTTCTTTCTTCCTTTCTACTTTTTCTCCCTTTTATTCTGAGCCGTGTGGATGAAAGGCTCTTGGTGCTGCAGCCAGGAGTCAGTGCTGTG
>RJWK010015741.1:0-29278 GCA_004363435.1 Platanista minor
CACTCTCTCACTTTATCACAGCTTACCCCTCCCCCTCCCCATATCCTCAAGTCCATTCTCTAGTAGGTCTGTGTCTTTATTCCTGTCCTGCCCCCAGGCCTTTCACGACACTTCTTTTTTTCTTAGATTCCATATATGTGTGTTAGCATACGGTATTTGTCTTTCTCTTTCTGACTTACTTCACTCTGTATGACAGACTCTGGGTCCATCCACCTCACTACAAATAACTCCACTTCGTTTCTTTCTGTGGCTGAGTAATAGTCCATTGTATGTATGTGCCACATCTTCTTTATCCATTCATCCGATGATGGACACTTAGGTTGCTTCCATGTCCCGGCTATTGTAAATAGAGCTGCAATGAACATGTTGGTACATGACTCTTTTTGAATTATGGTTTTCTCAGGGTATATGCCCAGTAGTGGGATTGCTGGGTCATATGGTATTTCTATTTGTAGTTTTTTAAGGAACCTCCATACTGTTCTCCATAGTGGCTGCACCAATTCACATTCCCACCAGCAGTGCAAGAGTGTCCCAAAAAATCTAGAAACAATAAATGTCGGAGAGGCTGTGGAGAAAAGGGAACACTCTTCCAATATGTTTTTAAGAGAAAAAGCAGAACAGAGCATACATCACGTTAAAAGGAGGAGAGTGAGGATATATATTCACATTTGCTCATACCTGCATTTTTAAAAATCTCTGGAAGGTTACAGTAGCTGCCTAGTTCGGGAGGATGGAGACTAGGCAGATGGGGGCAGGCATTGGAGGGAGACCTTTCACTGTGCGTCTGGTTATACTTTTTAATTTCTGAACCATTTTGAACTATCAGCTATATAAAATGTTAAATGCATGTATTTTAAAACTAAAACATTTTAAAAGAGGCTTAGGTTCAACAGAGTTAGAGAGACACATGAACTGTATAGCACTATCCCCAGCAACACACACACACACACACACACACACACACACACACACACACACACACACACAGAGTTTCCTTGGTCGTGTGGGACCAGGATGTCAGCATAGGAAGGAGACTCTTCCCCTGGCCCCAGGTTTGGATTTTGCAGCCTGAACACTGTCCTTTAACAGAAGCACCACTTACCTTTCCAACTTCAGCTCCCTGGGGAGAATTTAAGGGCTTTTTTCCCAGAGGCCACCAAGGCTTTGCAGCTTCACCAGGGCCCCTGCTGGCAGCTGAGATTCCCCTGGGACATGAGAACCTGACAGTCCCACTAACCACCAAACCCCAACCATCTGGGAAAACTTGAGTTCAAATAATCCAACCAGTCCTGTCCTGCAGATCTGAATTCAACACAAGCACCGCTGAGATTCAGCTGGGATGGATCAGTGCTAGTAGCAGTACTAGTTGTTTAGACCTGGAATCCATTCTGATTGCGCAGTGCTTGTGGTCTACCAGTTGTTAAATATTTTGGCTATCACCTCTGTCCTCAGCTGCTTCTCATCTCACTTCAATCCTTCCTACTGCCACCTCCCCTCTACCCCGGGGCTTCTTCCGCTGATTCTGCCTTTGCTGCCGATTACCTTCTGGTATGAGATAGGGACCCAGCAAGGAACAGATGGCACACTCAAATGGGGTAATTCGAGAAGAGTTTAATAAGGGGTTATTCATGAAAGTGTGGGCAGGGTATAAGGAAATCACTACAGATAGGGCGGTACCCTGGGGCAAGAGGAGGGGCCAGCAGGGATGGATGGAGACAGCCCTGGCAGGAGCTGAGGCTTGTGGTTGATTAGAGAAAGCAGCCAGCTCACTAAGACGCATCAGGGAGAGAGCACGGGAAATTAAAAACCCAACCTCACTCTCCTTCCTTCCTTTCATCCTCTACAGGTATCCCATTTTCCAAACCCAACAGAGGGCACAGGAGCCTATTGATTCTATCCATAGAGGTCAGCTTCCCAGCACAGAGCATGGTGGGGAAGAGTGGAGAGTGGAGCTGGAGGGACATATATCTAGGACCCCTCCCATAACATTTTAGAAAAGCTTTATCGTGGAAAATTTTCAAACATTAAAAAAAGTAGAGAGAACAACGTAATGCACCCCACGTACCCATCATCCCGCTTCAACAATTATCAACTTAAAGCTAATCTTATTTTCTCTATATCCCCACTCGTTCTGTCCCCTTATTGTTTTACAGCAAATGCCAGACATCACATCATTTCATTTGTCAATAATTCATATGCATCTGTAACAGACGAGGATTCTTTTTAAACCACAAAACCATGAGCAAAAATAAATAAATAAAATAATTAATACCACTGAATATCCACTCAGTGTCAAATTTCCAATTGTCCAATAAATATTGAACATGGCTTTTGAAAAAACAATTTGTTTGCTTAAATCAAGATCCAGATGAGGGCTAATGTTTGCAATCGGTTGGTATGTCCTTTGAGTCTCTTTTAAATCTATAGCTTCCCCCTCCATCACTTTTCCTTTCCTTGCAATTTATTTGTTGAAGAAAATAAGACATTTCTCCTGCAGCATTTCCCACAGTCTAGATTTTGGTGATGATATTCCCATGGTCGAGTTTAAGATGCTCTTTCCTCTGGGCTTCTTGTAAGTTTATAGTTGGCTCTAGAGGCTTAATCAGATTCAGGTCTGATTTTTATTACTACTTCATAGATGGTGATGTATTCTTCCTTCAGGAAGCACAAAAAGTCTGGTTGGCAATTTTTGTGATGTTAGTAGCTATGGTGATTATACCTAGATCCATTAATTCATTAGAGATTATAAAATGATGCTATTCAGGGCTTCCCTGGTGGCGCCGTGGTTGAGAGTCCGCCTGCCGAGGCAGGGGACGCGGGTTCGCGCCCCGGTCCGGGAAGATCCCACATGCCGCGGAGCTGGCTGGGCCCGTGAGCCGTGGCCACTGAGCCTGCGCGTCCGGAGCCTGTGCTCCGCAGCGGGAGAGGCCACAACAGCGAGAGGCCCGCGTACCGCAAAAACAAACAAACAAAAAAAAAGATGATATTCAAATATATTCCCTTTCTTATGCTAGCAATTTTGCATCTTGGTTTGGGTTTTTTTTTCAATTCATAATACCTCATGGAACTCCCCCATGCCACCTGCTATAGCCCTAATGCATCCTTTGCAATGGCTGCATCATTTTTGTGGTCTGAATGTACTATCATTTATTCAACCATTATCCTATTGACAGGCTTTTTCTTGGAGTCCAGTTTTTTTTGCAACTGTGAGCAATGCTGCAATAAAGCATCCTTCTACATATGTAGAAGGATGCTTACTAGTACTTTCATTCCTATGGAGTAGATTCCCAGGAGTGGGGATGCTGGGGAAATTCATTCTTTTAATATTCACGGATGTTACCAGATTACTTTCTAAATTGGCTGTAATACTTCAATGTTCACCAGCTTTTATAATTTTTTGGCCAGATTATGACTATAAAATAATGTCTCATTGCTTCTGTCTCTGGAACAGACTGCTGGGTTTAAATTCTGACTCTTAAATTCTGACTAGATGTGTACCTTGGTCAAATTAACCTCTCAGGATCTCGGTCTCCTTATCTGTAGAATGAGGATGATTTAACATGCTGTAAAGATTGAGTTAACAGATGTAAAGTACTTAGGACAGTGTCTGGCTCATTGCAAGTGCTTATCATTATTTTTCTGTCTAGTTGAACTTCCTCTCTTTTCCAGCCTAGAGCTTCATGGTATATCACATCTATTCCTCTATTGCCAGCACCCCAGCATCCTGAGTCACCAGCTCGTTTACACTCCCACCTGTACAAAGTCTACTCTCCTCATCTCTTCCCTGGGCTCCAGATGCAATGGTGCAAACAATGCCGTTAGGAATTTAGGCCCTCTTTGCTCAGATGGGTTCTGACCGCTAATTAGAAATTGATGTGTCTTTGAGTCCATTTCCCCTCACCTCCCTAAAGCAGGTATTCTAAGTTGTCACCACATTTTCTGATCCTCTACCCAACTAACTTTTTTCTTTTTTTTTTGCGGTACGCGGGCCTCTCACCGTTGTGGCCTCTCCCGTTGCGGAGCACAGGCTCCGGACGCGCAGGCCCAGCGGCCATGGCTCACGGGCCCAGCCGCTCCGCGACATGTGGGATCTTCCTGGACCGGGGCACGAACCCGTGTCCCCTGCATCGTCAGGCAGACTCTCAACCACTGTGCCACCAGGGAAGCCCCCCAACTAACTTTTTAGCAGGTGACCTTGAATCCCTTACCTCTAACCTTGTAGAGGTACATTCAGCAGACTGACTTGTTCAACACACATTTCAGTGTGTAGAGTCTGGAAAGATAAAAGGCTCCTTTGCAGCCAGGGTTTTGGATGTGGTTTGGGTTATGCCATTTAGAAGCACTCATGCATCAGATGGTGGCATGCTCTCACACTGAAAAATAATTTTTTCAAATTGCTTTAAAATACAGTGTTTTGACTACACAAACCTAGTGGAATATACCCCAAGGACAAAGCACTCTAAAAACATCTTAAACTGCTTTCAGCAATCTTAGCTAGTAACATTAGTATTGCTATTTACACACACACACACACACACACACACACACACACACACACCCCATAAGCCTAATTAATAATTATGTTAATGTTGCTAGAAACCAAGATTTTCCACAAAAGATAAAAGAGAAATGCTAGTATAAAATCAAATAAATTAAGTATAAGCCCTTTAATCACAAATACACTGTGGGTAGAAACATAAAATAGTGTAGCCACTGTGGGTAGAAATATAAATCAGTCTGCAATTGCCCAAAAGGTTAAACATGGAGTTACCACATGGACCAGCAATTCTACTCCTAGTTATATACCCCCCCAAAATGAACTTATGTCCACACAAAAACTTATACACAAATGTTTATAGCAGCATTATTCATAATAGCACCAAAGTGGAAAAACCCAAGTGTCCACCAATAGATGAATCAATAATGAAATACAGTATATTTTATTTGGCCATAAAAAGAAGTGAAGTACCGATACATGCTACAACGTGAATGAAACTTAAAAACTTAACGCTAAGTGACAGAAGCCAGTTACAAAGGACTGTATATTGTATGACTCCATTTATATAAGATGTCCAGAATAGGCAAATCCATAGACACAAAAAGTAGATTAGTTGTTGCCAGGAGCTGGAGGGAGGGGAATTGGGGAGAAATGGAGAATGACCGTAATGAGTATAGGGTTTTTTGGGGGGTGGTGAAAATGTTCTAAAATTGATTGTGGTGATTCTGTGAATGTAATAAATACCATTGAATTGTAAAAAAATTCATATTGGAAGTATCAGTATAAACTCATGATTTTTTTTTTCAAAAAAGAAATTGCATCTCTTATCTTTGTACACTGAAAAGGTTTAGATACAATGGTGACTAAATAGTGGTGAGCACACGTACCAAAATGGTGGCCTCTAAATACCATTTTCACCTAAAGGAAACAAGGCTCCTTAGTGAAATGGCTGATTCCACTCAAAGGTAGGAAGTGTATAAAATAAGCAAAGAAGCTGTCAATGACTTCTGGGGTTGTGTCAAAAGGACACAACTTAAAGGTGCGTCCACTTGTTTAAGATGGGATCATTTGAGCATCAAAATGAATAAGTATTGCAATTGATAAACATCAATTATTTTAATTTATGAGATCATAATGATACTTTAAAAATGAAACGAAACCCCAGAAAGCTCATTTGTCATCACTGGAGGTTGCTAGAGCACCAATTCATTGTTCTGAAAATTGTTTTTTTTTAAAAAGAGAAAAAAAATCAAACACTTATCCTTCCTTTCCTGTATATGAACTGAATTTTTTTTTTTTTTTGGCCACACAGCATGCGGGATCCTAGTTCCCCCACCAGGGATGGAACCCGTACCCCCTGCCATGAAAGCATGGAGTCCCAACCACTGGACTGCCAGGGAAGTCCCTGAACTGAACTTCTAGGTAGCCAAATAGTTGACAAAGAATGTTCTTTTTAGAAGAATTTTAGCTAGTATGCAGAATAATGATAAAATAAGAGTATCATAATTTTTCAGGTCATAATAAAATAATGGAGCTTAGCGATGATCATCAAAGGCTGCTAAAACCATTAGGAAAAAGATTGGTAGGAAACTTTACAATGGATGAGTCAGGCTGACACCACCCAATCCCACTCACCGATTTTACTGTCACTATAAGAGAGACAACACACATTATCGACCTCTTGATGGATGCGATATGATGGAAAGTACACAGCATCACCTATTAAATATTTTTGTCTATTAAAAAATCCCTTTATCTAATCAATCCTCTATGTCTAACTACCAATTATCAGGAAACACAGGGAACAGAGAATGAGATGCATGACACACTGCAGAAGCAATCAACCAAATCCAGAATATAATACATCCTATAGAATAAATGATCCCAGTTTTTCCAATAGATCAATTGTATGGAGGAAAAGGAGGTGGGGCTGTTATAAAATAAAAGAAACTTAGGAGCTATAATAACCAAACACAATATATGAAACTTGCTTGAATCCTGATGTGAACAAACTAACTGAAAATCATATCTGTGAGAACTGGGGGACTTTGACTATAACCTGGGATGAGATGATACTAAGGAATTATTGTTCATTTTCGAAGGTGTAATAGTGGCATGGTACTTATATTCTCAATGTCCTTATTAGGTAGAGATGTTTACTGAAATGTATGGATGAAATTACATATATATTATAATATTATATATTATACAAGACATAATATTATATATGTTATATATATAATTTTAAAGTTTTCCATAATAAAAAGTTTTTTAAAATAAATGTTCCTTAAAGACCAAGAAAGACTAAGAAATTGTCACAGATTGTAGGAGACTAAAGCAACATGAATGACTAAATGCAATGTGGTGTCCTGGATCAGATCTTGAAAGAGAAAGGGGGAAATCCAAAAAATGTCTGTAGTTTAATTAAAAGTATTGTACCAATATTAATTTCTTAGTTTTGATAAATGTATCAGCTAAGGTTGTCTTAGTCCATTCAGGCTGCTATAACAAAATACCACGGACTGGCTAGTTTATAAACAACAGAAATTTATTTCTCGCAGTTCTGGAGGCTGGAAATGTAAGATCAAGGTGCCATAATGGTCAGGTGAGGGCCCTCTTCCAGGTTTATACTATGTGTCTTCTCACTATGTCCTCACATGGTGGAAGGAGGTAGGGACCTTTCTGGAGCCTCTTTTATATGGCACTAATCCCATTCATGAGAGCTCCACAGTCATGCCTTAAGCACCTCCTATAGTCCCCACCTCCAAATACCGTCCCCTTTGGGGATTAGGATTTCAGTGTATGAATTCTGAGGGGACACAGACACTCATACCAGAGCAATGGTTATGTCAGATGCTAACATTAGAGAAAACTCGGTGAAGACTATACAGGAATACTCTGTACTATCTTTGCAACTCTTCTGTAAATCTAAAATTACTTTAAAATGAAATGCTAAAAATAAATAAATGTTCTTTAATCTCTACAGATAACAACTTTCTTAAAGTGAACTTATACCTTCAGAGAAAAATACTTATGTCTCTATTATTGAACTTAAGTAATTCTCAAAAGATAAGGAAACTGGCATACTTACACTACCTCCATATGTTCCCCCTCTAGGATATCCAGAATTTGGTTGGCTATGTTATGATTTCTATCTATAGCACTATAGTATATATAACATTCATATGATATTCTTTTTCTATAGTTGCTTTAGCCTTTAATACACTCACAGATCACTATTAGTCATTTTGACTATTATATCTGTTGGTAGAAAGTTATCAGGCAGTTGTGCCTTCAAGAAAGGCTCTTGGGAACTATAAAGGCATCTGTTTGTGCCATTATACTTGGATGGCGTCTGACTTGGAACATATTCTCTTTCCCTGAGGACTTGGTAGACATTACTCCTCCGTCTTCTAATGTTGGATGCTATTATAGAAAGGCTGGAAGCCAGACAATTTTTTTTCCCATTCACAAGTGATTTGGTTTTATTTGCAAGGATTCTCATAGGATTGTTTCTTTATCTTTCAAGTCTATTAACTTCATCAGGATATGTGTTGAAGTTAGTTATGCTATATCAATTTTACCTGGGATAGTTTTGTTCTTTCAAGCTAAAATTCAAGTCTTATTTCTGGAAGCACTCTTGATTTTTGTTTGAACATTTTTGTTGATGTTGCTATTCCATTTAATCCATCCTCTTATTGAGAAACACCAATCATACATGTGGTAGATCTTCTTTCTTCTCTATATATGTCATTTTCTCTTTAATCCTTTTATACTTTTTAAAACGATTTGTTATATTCTCACTCATTGTGCTCACCTTTCTCAAGTATTCCTTCCATGCCCATGGGGTTTTGTTTCAGCAATGTCTCTGTTTCTTTTTACTTTTTTTAATATGACCTTCATTTCTCCTTTATTTCTGTCTCCTCCATTTCTTTCTTGAACTATGCCAGCTCATTTTTTGTGTCTTTATCTTATTTCTTTCTTAAGCTATTTTATCTCTGTTTAAGCTCCTGATTCACAGATTTTGTTTTTATTAAGTTTTTGCATTTCTGTATGAATCTTTGGTCATAATTTTTAATTTTTTTCCATGGAAAAACATTCCTGGTGTGTGCTCTTTGGCCTTCTCTTGGCCATGTGCCTTTATTCTTGAGGGTATTTTTGTGTAGTTCCTGTATAGCCTCCTTTTTATTATTACTAATATTTCAATGATGATTGATTTTCCTAAACCAGCTCTTTGTGGAAGGCAGAAAGAACAAGGTTGAGCTCTGAGCAGCAAAACACTTCTGAAGTTCAGAGTATGGAGCACTTCAAGGTATAAGATAACCTAAGTAAAAAACTCACAGGATGAGCTCAATAGCAGAATTATGATGATAGAGGAAAAAGTTGCTATATTTAAAAGTACATCAAGAGAAATTGTTCAATCTGAACAACCAATAGAGCAAAGACTGAAAAAAAATTAATGGGAGCCTCAGAGAACTATGGGACAGTAACAAAAGGGCTAACATTCATGTCATCTGAGCTCTAAAAGGAGAGGAGAAAGAGTGTGGTGCTGAAAAAAATAATTAAAGAAATAGTGACAGAAGACTTCACCAATTTGGTGAAATACCTAAACCTGCAGATTCAAGAAGCTTGATGAATCCCCAGAAGATAACCAAAAATAATTCCGTACCCAGACACATCATAATCAAACTGCTGAAAAGTAAAGACAAAGAAAAAAATCTTGGAAGCAGACAGAGTAAAACAAGGTATTCCTATAGAGGAACAACTATTTGAATGACTGCAGTTTTCTTACCATAAACCATGGAGATAAGAAGGAAGTGGCACATATTTTTTGTGTTGAAAGAAAAGTCAGAACTTCCCTGGTGGTGCAGTGGTTAAGAATCTGCCTGCCAATGCAGGGGACATAGGTTCAAGCCCTGGTCCAGGAAGATCCCACATGTCGCAGAGCAACTAAGCCTGCAAGCCACAACTACTGAGCCCACGCACTGCAACTACCAAAGCCCACGCACCTAGAGCCTGTGCACTGCAACAAAGAGTAGTCCCCACTCACTGCAACTAGAAAAAGCCCGCGTGCAGCAATGAAGGCCCAAAGTAACCAAAAATAAATGAATGAATTAATTATTATTTTTTAAAGAAAGGGGGCTTCCCAGGTGGCGCAGTGGTTAAGAATCTGCCTGCCAATGCAGGGGACACGGGTTCGAGCCCTGGTCTGGGGAAGATCCCAGGTGCCACGGAGCAACTAAGCCCGTGCGCCACAACTACTGAGCCTGTGCTCTAGAGCCCGCGAGCCACAACTACTGAGTCAGCGTGCCACACCTACTGAAGCCCGCGTGCCTAGAGCCTGTGCTCTGCACGCAAGAGAAGCCACTGCAATGAGAAGACCGTGCACCACAAAGAAGAGTAGCCCCTGCTCACCACAGCTAGAGAAAGCCCACGCACAGCAACGAAGACCCAATGTAGCCAAAAATAAATTTATAAAAAAAAAAAGTCCGCACAAGATTTTATATCCAGTGAAAATATCCTTTAGGAATCAAGGTGAAACAACGACATTCTCAGGCAAACTAAGAAAAGCCATGGCCAGCATAATTGCTCTAAAAGAATTGCTAAAGGAAGTTTGTCAGACAGAGGGGAAATAATAACAGAAGGAGTGAAGGAAGAGCAATAGAAATAGTAAATATCTGAGTAAATAAAATAGACAAATCGTCTTTTCTCAAGTTATTTAAAATATATTTGATGATTGAAAGCAAAATTTATATCATTGTTTGATGGAATTTTCAATGTATGTAGATGTAGTATATAAGACAACTACGATATAAAGGGAGGTGGATAAAGGGACCTATATGGTGGTAAGGTTCCTATATTCTACGTGAAGTGGTAAAATATTGACTCAGAGTAGACTGTGAAAAGTTAAGTATGTATATTTTAATCCCAAGAGCACCCCCCCCACACACACACAAACTATACAAAGAGAGAGTTAAAAAGAAACCAACAACATAATGGATAAATTATAATGAAATGAAAAATGTTCAAATAATGCAAAAGAAGGCAAGAAATAGAAACAAGAACAAAAAAGAGAATTAACAAACATAATAAATAATAGTAAATCTAAGTGCAAGCATATCAATAACTGCATTAAATGTAAGTGGTCTACACACACCAATAAAAAGACAAAGTTTCAAAATACATTAAACACAACTGAGAGAACAAAAGAGGGGGGACCCACAATTATATTTGGAGACTTCAACACTCTGTTCTCAGTAATCAATAGAATTAGTAGAAAATCCAACAAGAATGTAGAACTGGAAAATACCCTCAATCAACTGGATCTAATTGATACTTATATAATAACCCCCCAAACAAGAGCTGAATACATTCTTTTCAAGTGCACATGGAACATTAATCCAGATAGACCACTTGCTGGGTCATAAAACAAACCTCAGTACGTTTGAAATCATAGAGTATGTTCTCTGACTATAATGGAATCAAACAACAAATCAGTAACAAAAAAATAACAGAAAAGTCTCCAATCGGAAATTAAGCAACACTGTCCTAAATAATTCATGGATCTCAAATAAAATAAGAAAATGTTTTGAACTGAACAAAAAATGAAACTATATTTCAAAATTAGTGGATGCAGCTACAGAAGTACTTAGATGGCTAGTTATAGTATCAAATTTGATCTTAGAAAAGAAGAAAGATCTCAAATCAATAATCTAATCTTCCATGCTAAACAAACAAACAAAAAACAGAAAAAAAAAGAGCAAAAGAAACTCAAAGCAAGCAAGCAGAAGGAAGGAAATAATAACAATAAGAGCAGAAATCAATGAAACAGAAAGCTGGTCCTTTGAAAAGATCAATAAAATTGATCTGATAAGACTGAAAAGGAGAAAGAGAGAAGACACAAATTACCAATATCAAGAATGAAAGAGAGTATCACTATTTACGTTGTAGACATTAAAAGAATAATAAGGGAATATTATGAATAGTTCTACGGACAAAAATTTGACAAATTAAATGGACCAATTCCTCAAAAAGCAAAATCTACCAAAAATCACTCAAGGTGAAATGGCTAACCTGAGTAGTCCAATAACTATTAAAGAAACCTGAGTAGTCCAATAACTATTAAAGAAATTGAATTCATGCTTAAATACCTTTCAAAAAGGAAAGCTCCAGGTCCAGATAGTTTTACCGGCAAATTCTACCAAACATTTAAAGAATAAATAACACCACTTCCAAACGATCTCTTTCAGAAAATAGAAAAGAACACTTCCCAATTCATTTTATGAGGGCAGCATTACTGTGATACCAACACCAGATAAAGACATTACAAGGAAAGAAAACAACATATTAATATCCCTTATGAACATAGACAAAGACACCATCAAAAACATTAGTAAATCAAATCTAGGAATACATAAAAAGAATAATACCCTGTAACCAAGTGGAGTTTATACCAAGAATGCAAGGCTCATTTAATGTGCAAAAATCAATGTAATCCATCATATCAACAGGCTATTCAAGAAAAACTACATGGTCATATCAGATAATGCAGAAAAGGTATTTGACAAGAGTCAACATCCATTCATGAAAAAAACAAAAAGTCTCAGCAAACTAAGAATAGAAAGAAACTTTCTCAGCCTGATGAAAGGCATTTTCCTAAAAACCTACAGCAAACATTGTTAATGATGAAAGGTTGAACACTTTCCTTCTAAGACTGCGAACAAGGCAAGGAAATACACTCTCACCACTCCTGTTCAGTTTCATAGTAGAAGTCCTAGCCAGTACAATAAGGTAAGAAATAGAAATTAAAGGTATACATATTGAAAAGGAAGAAATAAAACTGGCCTTCTTTACAAGCAACATGATGGTGTATGGAGAAAATCCCAAGAAGTCTGCAAAAATTTTTTCTAGAACTAATAAGGGAGTTTAGCAAGGTCACAGGATACAAGGTCAACACACAATATTTTGGTATATTAACAATTCGGCAATCATGTTCCTATATGCTAGAAATTTGGAAACCAAAATATTTTTAAATACCATTTACATAGCTCCAAAAAATGAAATATCAAGGTATAAATGTAACAAATCATGTATAGGATCTGTATACTAAAACTATAAAAAGCTAATGGAAGAAATCAAAGACGTAAATAAATGGAGTGACATACTGTCTTCATGAATTGGAAGACTCAACACAGAAAAGATGTCAATTCCCCCAAATTGATCTGTAAATGTAATACAATTTCAATCAAATTCTCAGCATAATCTTTTTAGATATAAACAAGCTGATTCTAAAATTTATACAGAAAAGTAAAGGACCTAGAGAGCTAAAACGATTTTAAGAAAGAAGAATTAAGTTTTAGGAAACACACTACCTGATTTTAAGACTTACTGTAGAACTACAGTAATCAAAACGATGTGGAATTTTGCAGGAGGATAGACACATAGATTAATAGACACATAGATCAACAGAACAGAAGAGAGAAATGAGAAAAAGACCTACAGAAAGGTGTACAACTGATTCTCAATAAAGGTGCAAAAGCAATCCAACAGAGGAAAAGTTGCCTTTTCAACATGGTGCTGGAACAACTGTACATCCTTAGGGGGAAAAAAATCTCAACCTAAACCTCACATCTTGTACAAAAGTTAACTAAAAATGGAACATGAACTTAAATGCGAAACATAAAAGTATAAAACATTTAGGAACAAGTAGAAGAAAATCTTTAGGACGTAGGGCTAGGTAACGAATTCTTAAACTTGACACCAAAAGCACGATCCATAAAAGGTAAAACTGATCAACTGGATGCCATCAAAATTAAAACTTCGTCTCTGTGAGAGACCCTGTTAAGAGGGTGGAAAGTCAGGCTATAACCTGGGAGAAAGAATTTGCAAACCACAAATCTGACCAAGGATTTGTATCCAGAATATATAAAGAATTCTTGAAATTCAACAGTAACAAAACAATCAGAAAATGGGCAAAAGATATACAAAGGCTTTCACCAAAGAAGATATACAGATGGCAAATAAGCACATGAAAAGACGCTCATCATCACTAGCTGTTAGGGAAATGCAAAATAAAATCCCAGTGAGAGACTACCACACACCTATTAGACTAGCTATACAAAACAAAACAAATACTGACAATACCAAATGCTGCCAAGGATGTAGAGCAACTGGAACTATCATACACTGCTGGCTGGAAGGCAAAATGGTACAGCCACTCTGGAAAACAGTGCAGCAGTTTCTTACAAAGTTAAACATATCTTTACCATATGTTCCAACAATCCCACTTCTAGGTATTTGTCCTAGAACAGAGGTCACCAAACTAAGGCAAGCAGTTCACATCAAGCCAAGGATCTGCTTTTGCAAGGCCTATAGGCTAAGAATGCTTTTTACAATTTTAAAGAGTTGGGGTTTTTTCGTTTTTTGTTTTTTGTTTTTTTAAAGAATATGTTACTATATATGGCCCATAAAGCCTAAGGTATTTACCATCTGGCCCTTTACAGAAAATGTTTGTCCACCTATGCCCTAGATAAACAAAAGCTTATGTTCACACAAAAACCTGCACATTAACTTTTATGTCCCCTCTCTTCCCTTTGCCCCAAACTGGAAGCGACCCAAATTTCCTTCCATTGGTGAATGGATTAATAAACTGTATGTGATACATCCATAATAATGAAATTTTACTCAGCAATAAAAAGGAATAAACTATTATTACACAGAACAACCTAGATGAATCTCAAAGGTATTATGCTAAGTGAAAGTCAGTCTCAAAAGGTCATATGCTATACAATTCCACTTATATGACATTCTCAAAAAAATAAAATTATAGAGACAGAAAACAGATCAATGATGTTTAGGGTGAGAAGATATAACTATAAAGGGGCAGCATGAGGGAGTGTGGGGGGTGATAGAACTATTCATTATCCTGATTGTGGTGGTGGTTACACAGATCCATATACGGTTTCAAATTCATAGCATTGTACACCAAAGTAAAAAGTCTATTTTACTGTATGATCATTTAAAAAGGGAAAAAGATGAAAAAATTTAAAGCGGCTAAACATTAGCTAATGTGTAACTTATTTTAAAGTGGCTCATGAAAGAAAATACAATTTTAAATTGAGCTAACAGTGGTCATGATAGCAAAACAAAGGCAAGTATATTGGTGCCATTCCAAGTTTAGATAGGTTATTAACCTCTGTCATGTTGTCAACCATTACTATAGAGACTGTTCTATGGAATATCGCTTATGCCAGTAAGGAGATGCTGCAGTGGCTAAATGGTAAATGTCATGGATCTGGGGCAGATGGAGGATCATTAGATGTGCCACAAATAGTGTTCTTCTGCAATATCAATGCCTCTGGAGTAGCATTACTAATTAAGACATTTAAGGTGTCTTTGAGAATTTGGCCCAGATTAGAACAGTGGACTACAAGTCATTCCCAGAAAGGACAAATAGTATTTTCAACTTTCATAGCCAATGCCTAATATGTCTCTGCAGAACAATAACTGGTTCAGCATTCACAGGCAGGCACCACAGGGAGTTGGGTTTCTCTGGGGTGAGCCTCTCATGGGCAGGCACTTCTGTTATTGGAGCCCTGTGGTAATGAACATGTGAACATCACCTCCAGATGGTGGCAGTGATGAACAATAACTCTAATCTCTGTTCATCCAATTAAAGAGCTCCTCGTCAGGTTTTGCAAACCAATATGATATTGTCTTTCTTTGCCATCCGAGGACATATCTCTTCATCTAGTCTTTCAGAGTCCATTTTTCAGTTAGTTGAAATATGATTCCTTCTAGATGACAGAACCAAGAAAAAGGAAACACTGATCATACATCTCTAAGTCTATCATACGTTCTTTCCAACATACCTGAACCACTACAAGTACCAAGAGAAGAAAATAAATGTATTTTCTTTGATAACCACCTAACTGCAAGGGAGGGTGACAAATGTAGTCTAGCAATGTTCCCAAGAAGAATTAAGCGGTTTGGTAAACAGCCAGTCAGCCTTTGCCACAAGCAAATTGGTGGTGATGGAGGATGAACTGAAGAGAGACCACTTGAACAACTTTCCCCAGAGGGTATTCGCTGAGTGATCAATGTCAGCCAAGAATGAAGACTGTGAGGCAGAGCCACAAGACTGTGATCTCAGACTTGTTTATTAGTTGAGTCTTCCAGGAACAGATGTTAAGACAGAGTTAGGAGTGAGGAGGTTTACTGGTAGGTAATGCTTGTGAAAGATAAAGGGGAGAGAATGCAGGCTGGGCAGGGCCAGCTTCAGAATGCAGAGCAGACTTGACAGTCTTAGCCAATACAACGGGGAGCTCCAAAGTGAAGACTGCTCGTTACAGGAGTTCCATACTGTGCAGTCATGGCAAGGGCTTAGTACCCTCACCATACTCAGACATTGTGTAGGAGCTACCAAGGAAGAGAATGGCCTTGGCTCAAAAGCTGAGGCATAGGGATGTCAGCAAAATGGCAGAAGAGGACCTTCTTTCCTCCCATGGAGACACCCAATTCAACAGTACACGGATGAGAAATCCCTTTGTGAGAAATCCAGAAACCAATTAAAAGGCTCCTGTACACGAGGCAAGCATGAAACCAGCTGTGTCAAAGCCAATAGGAAATTTTGTGGCATCCTCTCACCATAGTCCCTCCCCCTGGCACAGTGCCATAAGATCATGAGGAAACCCCAAGCTCCTGGCTTCTCCATAGGGAGGGAAAGAGAAGACTTGACTATACATCCAACGTTCTGACTTTTCAGGAGGGGCTACCCGAGGGACTGGCTTCTGTCTCACCTGTCTCAGAGTGCTGACAGGACCCAGCATACTTTAAGTGCCTGGGGGGGCCACTGAGAATGCAGACACACACACACACACACACACACACACACACACACACACACACACACACACAGACCTGGGCAGCATGCTACTGCTCCTGAGAACCTTCAGTACAGCAGACAGAGGCCTCTCTCTCAAGGAGCCTCTGCCTCAAGCAGAAAGGGAAGAGTGGAGCCTATGTCGAATGTTCTAGTTTTGCAGGGGGCTGCCCACGGGACTGATTTCTGTCTCAGAGCATGGATGGAAGCTACCATCCAAATGTCTCGGGGCTGCTGAAAACAAAAAAGATCAGTGCATCCTGCTGCACCGGAGGGCCCAAGGTACAGGGGACAGAGGCCAATACAGGTTGGTGGCCTCTCCCTCAGAGGGGGAAGAGAAGAGTGGAGCATGCATCCAACATTCTGGCTTGTTGGGGGGCTGCCCAAGGGACTGGTTTCTGTCTAGCACAACTTGGGGTGCTGACAGGACATGATATACTCTAGATGCCTGAGGGCCACTGCAAAAGAAAAAAAACCTGCCAGGTGGCATGCTGCTGCTTCAAAGGATGCACAGTAGAGCAGATAGACGCCAGAGTAAGCAAGAGATTATGAGCTCCTGAATGAAAAAACAAGCAAATCTCTTTCATGAGAAATCTACATGCACAAGTCCAGAGAAGACACATCCACAGAAAAGGTTTGAGAGGCCCCAAGAATCTCTAGCCAAGTCGATTGGTGAAGGCCTTCCCTTGTACAAAGCCAGTCCTAAAGACTGAGGGAGTTGGCTGTTTTCTCAGTATCAACTGCTATCAACACAAAGTTATAAGGAACATCCAGAAACAGGGGGAAATGGCCCAATCAAAGTGACAAAACACTATTTACAATTGCCATGATATGGAAGCAACCTAAATGTCCATCAACAGAGGAATAGATGAAGAAGATGTGGTGCATATATGCAATGGAATATTACTCAGCCATAAAAAGGAATGAAATAATGCCATTTGCAGCAACATGGATGGACGTAGAGATTGTCATACAGAGTGAAGTTAAGTCAGAAAGAGAAAAACAAATATTGTATAATATCACTTATATGTGGAATCTAGAAAAATGGTACAGATGAACTTATTTGCAAAGCAGAAATAGAACCACAGATGTAGAAAACAAACTTATGGTTACCAAGGGGGGAGAGGGGGTGGGATGAATTGGGAGATTGGGATTGACAAATATACACTACTATATATAAAATAGATAACTAATGAGAACCTACTGTGCAGGGAACTCTGCTCAGCGCTCTGTGGTGACCTAGATGGGAAGGGAATCTAAAAAAGAGTGGAGACATATATATATATATATATATATATAACAGATTCTCTTTGCTGTACAGCAGAAACTAACACAACATTGTAAAGCAACTATAGTCCAGTATCAATTAATAAAAAAATTAATAAAAATAAATAACTAAAAACAAAGGGACAAAATAAATCTCTAAAAACCAACCCTAAAGAAATGGAGGTATATGAATTACCTAACAAAGAATTCAAAATAACCACCATAAAGGTGCACAATGAGCTCAGAAAAATGATACATGAACAAAATTAGTTCAACAAAAAGAGAATGTAACAAAGAACCAGGTAGAATTTTGGAGATGAAGAATGTGATAACTGAAATGAAAAATTCGCTAGAGGGGTTCAACATCAGACTTGATCAGCAGAAAAGAGAATCAGCAAACTCAACAGTTCATTTTGAAATTAACCAATCAAAGAAGCAACATGAAAAAGGATGAAGAAAGCCTAGGGGATTTATGGGACACCACTGAGCAGATCAACATAGCCATTATGGCAGTCCCAGAGGGAGAAGAGAGAGAAAGGAGGAGAAAGCTTATTTAAAGAAATAGTAGCTGAAAACTTTCCAAATCTGGGGAAGGAAGTAGCATCCAGATCCAAGAATCCCAACGGACACATTATAATCAAATTGTCAAAAGTCAAAGACAAAGAGAGAATTTTGAAAGCAGCAAGAGAAAAGTGACTCTTCACATTCAAAGGAACCCCTGTACGACTATAAGTGAATTTTTCAGCAGAAACCATGCAGGCCAGAAGGAATATTATTCAAAGTACTGGAAAAAAGACAAAACAACAACCTGCTAACCAAGAATACTATATCCACCAAAACTGTCCATCAGAAATGTAGAGATTTTCCCAGATAAGCAAATGCTGAAAGAGTTAATGATCACTAGACTAGTCTTACAAGAAATCCTAAAGTGAGTCCTTTAGATTGAAATGAAAACACACTAAACAGCAACACAAAAACATATGAAAATATAGGGCTTCCCTGTCAGTCCAGTGGTTAAGATTCTGCGTTTCCATTGCAGGGGGTGCAGGTTCAATCCCCTGGTCAGGGAACTAAGATCTCCCATGCCGCACGGTGCAGCCAAAAAAAAAAAAAAAAAAAAAAAGGCATGAAGCTCACTAGTAAGGATACATATATAGGTAAATACAGAATACTGTCACTGAAACTATGATGCATGAATCACTTTTAATTGTGGTATAAAGTTAAGATACAGAAGTATAAAAATAACTATAAAAATATGCTAATGGATACACAGTATAAAAGATGTAATTTCTGACATAAGTAACATAAGGTGGAGGGGTGAGAAGTAGAAGTGTAGAGTTTTTATATGTGATTGAATTGTTATCAGCTTAAAATAGATTGTTACAACTATAAGATGTTTCATGTTAAGTCCCTTGGTAACCACAAAGAAAATGCCTATAGAAGATATATAAAAGAAAATAAGAAAAGAATCAAAGCATGTCACTATAAAAAAAAAATCAGTGAAATTCAAAGGAAGACAGCAAGAAAAGAAGAGAGGGACAAAAGAGCTATAAGACAAACAATAAACAGTGATCAAAATGGCAGTAGTGAGTCCTTCCCTATCAATAATTACTTATAAATTCATTTATTTAATTAATTTATTTTTGGCTGCGTTGGGTCTTCGTTGCTGTGCGCGGGCTTTCTCTAGTTGCAGCAAGTGGGGGCTACCCTTTGTTGCGGTGCGTGGGCTTCTCATTGCGGTGGCTTCTCTTGTTGCAGAGCACCGGCTCTAGGCGCGCGGGCTTCAGTAGTTGTGGCACGAGGGCTCAGTAGTTGTGGCTCACGGGCTCTAGAGCGCAGGCTCAGTAGTCGTGGCACACAGGCTTAGTTGCTCCGCAGCATGTGGGATCTTCCCGGACCAGGGCTTGAACCCATGTCCCCTGCACAGGCAGGCAGATTCTTAACTACTGCACCACCAGGAAAGCCCCAATAATTACTTTAAATGTAAGTGAATTAAACTCCCCCAATCAAAAGTCATGGAAGGGCTGAATGAATAAAAAAGATCCAACTATATGCTGCCTATGGACTCACTTTCAATTAAGGATACATATAGGCTAAAAAGGACAGAAAAAATATTCCATGCAAATGGTGACCAAAAGAGAACTGAAGTGGCTAAACTTATAGCAGACAAAATAGACTTTAAGTCAAAGACTGGCACAGGAGACAAAGAAGAACATTGCATAATAATAAAAGGGTCAATTTACCCAGAAAATATAACCATTATAAACATATATGCATCCAAATCAGAGCACCTAATTATATGAAGCAAACATTGACAGAACTGAAGGGAGAAATTAATGGCAACATGACAATAATGGGAGATTTCAATGCCCACTTTCGGTAATGGATAGACTATCCAACAAGGAAACAGAGGAGTTGAACAACACTATACTCTTAATGGATTTGAGACATTTACAGGATATTCCACCCAACATCAGCATAATACACATTCTTCTCAAGTGCACAGGGAACATTCTCCAGGACAGATCACATGTTAAGTCAACAAAACAAGTCTCAACAAATTTAAGGAGATTGAAATCATACCAAGTATCTTTCCTGACCAAAGGAATGAAGCTATAAATCAATAGCAGAAGGAAAATTGGCAAATTCACAAATCTGTGGAATTTAAACAACACACTCCTGAACAATCAATGGATCAAAGAAATCCGAAATACCTTGAGAAAGATGATAACAAAAGTACAACATGCCAAAACTTATGGGCTACAGAAAAAGTAGTACTAAGAGGGAATATTACAGTGATAAACACCTACACTGAAAGAAAAGAACAAAGATCTCAAATAAGCAACCTAACTCTACACCAGGTGTCCAGATTTGTTCTTATTTCTCCATATTGCTTTGGCTATTTGGGGTCTTTTGTGGTTCCATATAAATTTTAGGATTGTTTTACTTCTATTTCTGTAAAAAAAAAAAATGCCATTGGAATTTTGATAGGGATTGCATTGACTCTATAGATGGTTTTGGGTAGTATGGACATTTTAACAATATTAATTCTTCCAATCCACTAACTCAGCATATCTTTCCATTTATTTGTGTCTTCTTCAATTTCTTTCATCAGTGTTTTGTAGTTTTCAGTGTACAGATCTTTTATCTCCTTGGTTAAATTTATTCTTATGTATTTTATTTTTGATGCTATTGTAAATGAGATATTTTTCTTAATTTCTTTTTCAGATAGTTCATTCTTACTGTATAGACATGCAACTGATTTTTGTATGTTGATTTTGTATCCTGAAACTTTACAGAATTCATTTATTAGTTCTAATAGTTTTTTTTTTGGGGGGGGTTGAATCTAGGATTTTCTGCATATAAAATCATGTCATGTGCAAACAGAAATAATTTTATTTCATGATGCATGTAAGTCAAATCACTATGCTGCACACCTTAAACTTATCCAGTGTTGTATGTCAATTATATTTCAGTAAAACTAGAAGAAAAAGAAAAATACTACACAGTACTAAAATGAAAAAAAAAAAGAGTTGGTGAGGATGTGGAGTAATTGGAACACTCCTGCACTGTTGGTAAGACTGCAAAATGGTGTAGCCACTATGGAAAACAGCATGGCAGTTGCTCAAAAAATTAAAAATAGGATTACATATGATCTAGCAATCCCACTTGTGGGTATTTACCCAAAAGAATTGAAATCAGGATCTCAAAAAGATATCTGCATTCCTGTGTTTGTTGCAGCATTATTCACAATAGCCAAGAAGTGGAAACAACCTAAATGTCTTTCAACAGATGAATGGATAAAGAAAAAATGGTATATACTTTCAATGGAATATTATTCAACCACAAAAAGAAGGAAATACTGTCATATGCTACAACACGGATGTACCTTAAGGACATTATGCTAAGGAAATAAGCCAGTCACAGAGGGACAAATACTACATGATTCCACTTATATGAGGCATCTAAAGTAATCAAATCCATTGAAGCAGAAAGTAGATTGTTGATTGCTAGGGGTTGCGGGGAGTGGGGGTGGGAGGGTTGCTGTTCAATGGGCATAAAGTTTCAGTCATGCAAGACGAAAAAGCTCTAGAGATCTGCTGTACAACATAGGCTTATAGTTAACAATACTGTATTTTACACTTAAAATTTTGTTGATGGTAGATCTCATGTTACATGTTTGGGTTTTTTTTACCACAATAAAAAGAAAAAGTTGAGGCAGAGCCTGAAGTCATTAACTGAAAAGGCTATCTGCATTCCTTGCTGAAGTTAACTGCATTCCACGCAGCTCAATGGTAAGTTTCTTCTTGAACATCAAAGTGGCGTACCTCCACAATTACTGTACCTTATCCTTTTCAACATTTTTATAGCAGTGACTGAGATGAAGCTATAGAATGATAGACACTGACATATCTTCAGCTGAATCACAATGTGAAGGTAGCCCTTATGATAGGGAACTAAATTGAGTTTGAAAACTTATCTTGATGGGGACAGAGCTGGACTGACTCCAACGGTGAAATCCTACAAGGATAAATGAAAAATCTTCCATTTAGGTTCAGGAAAACCAACTATATAAGTACTAATGGTGAAATTATTTTGCCATTCATATGCAAGGACCTGAAAGTTTTATGTGACTACAAGACCATAAACAATGCAAGAATGTGTGCTGTGGCTACTTAAAAAGCCAGAGAAGACTGTGGCCACATTAACAAAAGTATAGTACCTAGAATAAGGGAGGTGATATCCCATCTGAAGCAGGTGTTCCCTTCTGGGCATCAGTGTTTAAGAACACTGACCAATTAGACGGCATTCAGAGGAAGGTGATCAGACTTTTGGAATATCAAGGAACCATGTAATATTAAAACCAGATGAAGGAAGAGGGTCCATTTGTTATAAGCACCTTGTAGTTTTCCTATGAGGAATTTATATAACACTGTAAAATAAACAAAATTGTAGTTGTACAGATGTTTTCCAATTTCTTTAACTTTTTGTTTTAAGATAATTACAGATTCACAAGAAGTTGTAAAGATAGTACAGAGAGGTCCCATGAACCCTTTACCCAGTTTTCCCCAATGATTACATCTGACATAATTATAACACAATATCAAAACCAGGAAATTGACATTGTGCGTACAGTTCTGTGTCATTTTGTCACATGTGTAGATTTATGTACTGACCACCACAGGTTTTATTGGTCTTTTCAAAGAACCAGCTTTTTGTTTCATTGATTTTTCTCTTTTTTTTTTTTTTTTTTGCTTTCAACTTTGTCAATTTCTGCCCTTATCTTTATTATTTCCTTTCTTCTACTTGCTTTGGATTTATTTTGCTCTTTTGGGTTTATTTTTTCTTTTTCTAGGTTCTTGAGTGGTAGCTTAGATTACTGATTTAAGACTTTTCCTCTTTCTTTTTCTTTTTTTTTTTTTGCCACCAGGGAATCTCCTCCTCTTTTGTAATGTAAGCATTTAGAGTTTATAAATTTTCCTCTCAGCACTGCTTTAGCTGTGTCCCACGAATTTTGATAAAATGTGTTTTCATTTTAATTTTCATTAGTTCAATATTTATTTATTTAACATTTATTTATTTAACATCAAGTCTTAGTTGCAGCACGCGGGATCTTTTAGTTGCAGCACATGGGATCTAGTTCTCAGACCAGAGATGGAACCCAGGCCCCCTGCATTGGGAGTGCAGAGTCTTAGCCACTGGACCAGCAGGGAAGCCCCTCAATATTTTTTTTAAATTTCACTTGAGACTTCCTCTTTGGCACACGGATTATTTGGAAGTGTTCTGTTTCATTTCCAAGTTTTTAGAGATTTTCCTGTTATCTTTCGTATATTGATTTCTAGTTTGATTGCACTGTAGTCAGAAAACAACTATATGATTTCAAATCTTTTAAATTTCTTGAGGTTTGTTTTGTGGCCCAGGATATGTTCTATCTTGGTATATGTTCCATGGGCACTTGAAAAGAATGTGTATTCTTCTTTTGTTAGGTGGAGTGCTTTATAAATGTTGATTTAGATCCTATTGTTTGATGGTAGTGTTGCGTTCTTCTATATCTTTGCCAATTTTCTGTCCAGCTGTTAATTGTTGAGAGAGGAATGTTGAAGTCTCCAACTATAATTGTGGATTTGTCTATTTCCCCTTTCAGTTCTATCGGTTTTTGATTCACATATTTAGCTGTTCTGTGGTTTGGTGCATACACATTTAGGAATGCTATGTCTTCTTGGTGTATTTACTCTTTTATCATTATGTAGTATCATTCTCTGTTCCTGGTAATTTTCTTTTTTCTGTAGTCTACTTTATCTTCTGTTGATATAGCCACTCCTGCTTTATTTTGATTAATGTTTGAATTATATAGCTCTCCCATATTTCTACTTTCAATCAACCCATATCATATTTGAAGTGTATTTTTTTATAGACAGAATATAACCGAGTCATTTTTAAAATCCATTCTGCCACCCTGTCTTATAATTGGTATATTTAGGCCATTTAAATGTAATGTAATTATTTATATGTAAAATCTTACGTCTGCCTTTTTATTTTTTGTTTTCTGGTTATTCTCTGCTTTTCATTTCAGTTTCCTTTTTCTGCCTTCCTCTGGGTTTCTAGAATATTTTTTAGAATTGTGTTTTATGTGTAGTGTTTTTGAGTATATCTCCTGGTATAGTTTTCTTATTGGTTCTTCTAGGTAATACTTATACTAATGTATATGAACACATACATATTATTCCTGTCTACCAGTGTCACCATTTTACCAGTTTGAGTGAAGTCTAGAAACTTCACCTCCTTTTGTAACCTTTTACCCTCCCCAATTTATAATATAATTGTCTTAAATATTTCCTTTACATACATTTACACCCATATAAGATCTCCATGGCTCTTGGTATGATGAATAATTTTCTGTTGAAACCTATGTTATGAGACTTGGGATTTAATTCCTAACCAGCTTCTAGGTTATGCTGATGCTGCTGGTCTACAGATCACACTTTGAGGAACAAGTTTCTCTGCCTCTCTTCTCAGTGAATTTTCAAATCGAAAAAAATTAAATAATTGGTTTTCTGTGCAAAAGAAATATTGACATCTGATCTCAGCCCATAGATGACTGTCCTTCTAGTTGGCTGAGACATGAAAGAAAACACAGGTGCTCTGAAATGCAGCATTCTCACCACCAGAAAAACTTGCCTCGTGTATTTCTCAATATTATGTTTTAATTCTGTAGCTAAACACCAAGGCCTTTCCTAAACTGTATTCCCTGAGATGTCAGCCTCCTGCAAGGTGTTAACAGGACTTCTTGAGGAAAAGGGATTCTAAGGTCAATTGAATTTGGAAAGCCTGTAGCCTGCACGTTTGGAAGTTGACAAAGCCCATTAATTTCCTAAAGACTACAAGAGTACTGAAGTGAAGCAGCTTGCTTAATTTTGTTTAACCCAAGCATATTTGACCCCCGAATCTCGTAACACCTATTAGCCTCTCAAAGTCCAGCAGAGTTCATGCAACCCAGGTAGGAAGAAGTGCTGTGCACAGGGGACTTTGGTATTTTTCCTCTAATAATACATTAGAGAAAGTATATTATTATACATTATTATGCTAGTGTTCAAATCAGGTATGCCTTCTCAGGAAAACACTTAAATCCTTAACCTTGAATATGCAATCTCTTGCTTTAGTTTGGATTCCCCCAGAAGCAGACCCCAAGACAAGAATTTGAGCACAAATTTGGGGAGCAGGGGGAAGATGATCTCAGGAAACATCAGAAAGAGAGTGAGAAAGTGACTTGGGGAAGAGAGGGGAGACAAAAAGTGTGAGTTGTTGAGCGGGTTACAGTTATGGGCAACTGAGCCTCCGTCCTGCTGGGGAACTCTGGGAAGACAGCGCATGACACACTTTGGGGGTGTCTAGTTACCTCCTCACAATGAAGAAAGGAAGCCAGAGTATTTATCCTCAACTCCATCTCTGGCTGAGGGCTGCTCGCAGGGGTGTTAACGCTCTGGCATTTCCTGCTTGCCCTGCCCTGCCCTGCCCTGCCCTGCCCAAGGCTGAGAGAACGTGCACAGGCTGAGTCACAGGTGCTCGCTGGAGGGAGCCTGAGTCTCATATTGGAAAAGTGAGCGCCAAGGGGCTGTGAGTAGGGCACTGACAGCATCTGCCACATCCCTGGATTCTAAGCATGTTTTTCCGAAAAAATGCCATTTGCAGCAACATGGATGCAACTAGAGATTATCATACTAAGTGAAGTAAGTCTGAAAGAGAAAGACAAATACCATTTGATATCACTTACATGTGGAATCTAAACTATGACACAGATGAACCTACCTACAAAACAGAAACAGACTCACTGACATAGAGAACAAACCTGTGGTTGCCAAGGGGGAGGAGGTGTGAGGGAGGGAGGGATGGACTGGGAGTTTGGGGTTAGTAGATGTAAGCTCTTACATATAGAAAGGCTAAACAACAAGATCCTACTGTATGGCACAGGGAACTACATTCAATACCTTATGATAAACCATGATGGAAAAGAATATTTTAAAAAGAATGTGTGTGTGTGTGTGTGTGTGTGTGTGTGTGTGTGTGTATAACTGAATCACTCTGCTGTATAGCAGAAATTAACACATTGTAAATCAATTATACTTCAATTTAAAAATATTGATTGAAATAAATAAATGTGTTTTTCCTAGTCTCTTCTTGGCTCTCGTGTAGGTAAATATAAAACCCTATTAGTGGGACTTCCCTGGTGGTGCAGTGGTTAAGAATCCACCTGCCAATGCAGGGGACACGGGTTCGAGCCCTGGTCCAGGAAGATCCCACATGCTGCGGAGCCACTAAGCCCATGAGCCACAACTACTGAGCCCGCGCTCTAGAGCCCGTGAGCCACAACTACTGAAGCTCGCGTGCCTAGAGCCTGTGCTCTGCAACAAGAGAAGCCACTGCAATGAGAAGCCCGCGCACCTCAACGAAGAGCAGGCCCCGCTCGCCGCAACTAGAGAAAGCCCGCGAGCAGCAACGAAGACCCAACGCAGCCAAAAATAAATAATTAATTTTAAAAACCCTATTAGTAAAATATTTTCGAGGATGCCGAAATGAACTATTTATTTATTTATTTACTATGTATATTCTAATATTTTTTTTCTCTTTTTGTTTTTTAAGAAGCCGTCTGGGAATGACTAGGTTGGCTGCAGTAAGATGAGGGAAGGCTGGGAAGGACTGACATCTCAAACTACCCCCTCCCTCCCTGGAATGGCACAGAGGCCAGTGGGGACAGTCTCAGCTGCAGGGACATGGGCCGCGACCCAGCTTCTAGGAGGAGAACAGTCTAATATAGCAGAAAGCCCGTGGCCTCTGACAGCCATGGCAAAGCACAGTTGACTGTGTGATCTTGGCAGCATGAGGAAGGACACACCTGGGTGAACAAAATGTCCCTAAAGGTGCTCAGAGCAAGTGATGGGAATCAGGCATAGGTGATGCTTAGAGAGCCAAGAGGACAGACGGGCAGCGGGTGACAGTCATCAGCTGCCTCCACTGGGGCCAGTCCCTGGGAAGTGATTTGGGCACTACTCTGGATTCTGTGATTAGCCAATCAAGGCTACAGCAAGGCCCCCAGCCTGAAAGGCTTTTAGGAACCAGACGGGTGTCCAAGGCAGGGCCTTAAATACAGAGCACAAATCCAAGACCAGGAGAGAGTAGAACTGTGGCTTCCAGTTAAGGAGACAAAAAGATCCAGACGACATTAACAACAAGGCTGCCCTGTTTCTGGGTCCCAGCACATGGGGCCAGGGCTCCTGAGATAGTCCAGGCTAAGGCCAGAATTTGTCCTCAAGCTTTGGGAAGGCTGCACCAACAGATGGACATCGAGCAGCCCTAGCAGTAGGGGAGGAAGTTCGCTGAGACCAGGCAAGACTTGGCCCCCTACTGTGACATTTGCAGCCAGGTGGTCAGCGGTTCTTGGCAAGCAGCCCAGCCATCCTTCCCAATACCTTCCTCAGGGCCTCGCGTATCCCCTCCTCTCCCTGCCCCGCTGACTGCCACCCTAAGCTTTTGGAGCACTTAAAAAACTGGGCATCACGATCCTGCCCAGTGGCCTTGAAAAACAGCTGACTTCTGGGATGGAAAATCATAGGAGCTACTCATTCCTGTGACAACAACCAGAGCTTCCATCCTCTATAATTCACAGAGATAGAATTGGCAGGTAATTTGAAAGGCCTGCATTTTTGAATATTTAAAACCGTCTCTCCCCGAATTTTCTGCTTGCCTAGTGTTAATGGCCCCTTGTCCCGCTCACCCTTCCAGTGACACTGCCTGTACTTGTCTATTTTGGTTGGTTTCCTGTTAAATGTGCTTCCTTTCCTCTTTCTATTCTTGCCCCTTATTCATCTTTTCCCTTCAGCTCATTTACTCGCAATTTTTTTTTTTTTTTAAATCTGGAGTTTGACCCCGGCCGGCTGTCCCCACACCCCCAATACCACCCCCAACAAGGTTTGGATCTTTTCATTTATGTGGACCACGTCACCAGCCACTTATTCCTCGTAGTACTTTCCTTACCCTGTTGTTCCCTTTTTGTTTTGTTTTTAATCCTTCATTACCCAGCTTCCCCTGGCCAATGTTCAAGACAAAACTGCTTATTTGTCTAAGCTTTCTCTCTCTTTCGGTTCTTCTTTCTTTGCTCCCTTTTGCCCCTGGTTTCCTGAACGTCTGCCAGAGGATCTATTTTATATCTTTATTTATACCAATAACAAATACTTCACTTACTATGTTGAATAGATGGTACTTTTCAGCTCATGGAGAACTTGTTTCTCCTTTGAAAACACTGTATTCAAAGAATCAGATAAACGTCTCTGCTACTTTTCTTGAACTATTTCTGCATTCTCCTCGCAGAATTCCAAATATGTGGCATCACGCGTCTTTGGAGCCAGACTTCTGACAAGATGCCCTCCGTCACCCACAGCTTCTTCATGAGTTTTTCCATCAAATGTGACTTCAGTTGTTAAGATGTCCCAGGTGATTAGACTTGCTGCAGCCTCCTAAATACTCAGCTGAGGAAACCTGATATTGTTGGGAGAGGCTGTTCGGGGGAGATTACTTTGCAGCGGTAAAAGTCAGAGGTCTGATGTCTGCAGAATTTTGTTCACTTCTCAGAAGTCCTTTGACTGTGAGATGTGAGGAAGTCCCTCTAAACAATGCTTTGCACTTCTTGTATATTTCACCACAGCAGATCTAGCAAACTACTGTTCTTTGTCCCAGTCAGTCACTCTGAGGCAGAGAACTGTTCAGGGTGGTAAGACTAGCCAGGGGGTAGCCTGTGGGGTATACCGTTCCAGGCATATTTCCTTAGCTTTCCAGTATTTCGTACATCTGAGAGTTCATATTTTTTTTTCTTGAGACTATCTATTCCTTATGGTTCAAGTTAACAAGGACCGATGGAGTAAAATGATGAAGGAGAGGCAGTATAACACGGTGGTTGAGAATATAGATTTGCACGGACATAGAGAACAGACTGGTGGCTGCCCAGGGGTTGGGGGTTGGGGGAAGGATGGAGTGGGAGGTTAGCAGATGCAAGCTATCATATATAGAATGGATAAACAACAAGGTCCTTCTGTATAGCACAGAGAACTATTTCAATATCCTATGATAAACCATAATGGAAA